>JAHZNP010000190.1:0-107672 GCA_020615345.1 Triops cancriformis | reverse complement strand
GTTTTGTGTTGCCAGCTGAGTGGACTTTCAAGTAAACCAGGACAACACAGAAACACGGGACATGGAGAGGACTCCAATGTTTACATACAACAGCGCTGCACGGGCGTTTTAGCGTCAACGCAAGTTGGAACTGATTAGTTGAACGCAGACTTGCTCAACGGTCGTTTTATTGTCAACGGAGAAGAGAACTGGCGAACGGGTCAGTTCACGCTAAAATGCACCCTTAGAGAAAGGGTAGCGGGGTGGAACCCAGCTACGTTTGTAAGTGCTACGTTTGTGAGTGTTACTCAGAACGATTAGCTGCCAGAATGGGACCCCGATTGTACCCAAGTCTGAGTTTTTATTAGAATCTTTGCAACAAATGCAGTTCCAGTTCCCGGGGACACTTTACAATCGACTTAGCGCATTATGACACGCATATCATAGACTTTGCTACGTTATACGTTTTAAGGCCCTGGTATACACAAACCTCTTATGGACGAATAACGCGGGGAACTCTAAAAAAGTCTTCTGCGTAATGCTTTAGTATATCCCAAATCAATGCTTGCAGTAAAGTTGTCTTAATTGATTTCTAGTGCCTGTGTTTGAGATCTTTTGAAAATATGTTTTTATTAAATTTAAAAACTGTAGGTGAATTTTTGCAAATTTTGAAACACTTGAAAAAATAAAATCTGGGTAGCAGGAGCACTAGATATCTTCTCCCAACATTTTTTGGTGAAAATACGATTCAAATCGGACGAGTAGTTTTTACGAAATCATTACTGAAAATTTGGAAATTCTAGTAATGATAACGTAAAAACTACTCGTCCGATTTGAATCATATTTTTATAAAAAAAATGTAGAAAGAAGTTATCTTGTGCTCTTGTCAGCCAAATTTTATTTCATTTTTATATTTCAAAATGTGCAAAAATTTACCTACAGTTTCTAAATTTAATAAAAACATATTTTCAAAAGATCTCAAACATAGGCACTAGATATCAATCAAGACAACTTTACTGCAAGCCTTGATTTGAAATATACTAAAGCACTACGCAGAAGACTTTTTTAGAGCTCCCCGTGTTATTCGTCCATAAGAGGTTTGTGTATACCGGGGAATCACATGCTCAACGGCGTCAGCGATTTTCCCAAAACTGTTCATCATTAATTAAAAAAATCTCAACAGTAAAGTTTTAGAGTGTAATATTTAGTGCGCATAGTCGAGTTTTTCAATAAAAAGTGATTAACAATTCGTAAAAAGCGAATCAAATGTCAACTTTTTTTAAAAAAAAGGAATCCTAAATATACGACCTCGAGGTACTCTAAAGCACCGTAGGCGCGAGCTTACGTCGGGAATGAAATAAAAAAAGCACCGTGTACCTAAATGGAATGCAAATCCGTCGGTTAGTTTCAGATTTATCACCTACATAGTTCTCTGAAATTTCCTCGATGACAACTCGGAAACTAAATGTCGGATTTGGAATTCCATTCTAGTTAACAGAACACTGTCAAGTGGTTCTACTGAACCTTGCAGATGAATGCTGGAAATTGCTTTTCTGCAAAAAAGTTGAAATTTGACTCGCATTTTATAAATTTACAAAGAACTTTTTAAAGAAAATCCCGACGATGTGCACTAGATATTACGATACAAAACTTTACTGTCGAGATTGTTTAAGGAACTACGATGTAATTGTGGCGTAATCGCTGACGCCGTTTAGCACGTGATTCCCCTAGACCACAGTTAGGTGCACCGTACCCTTAACGTTCTATCTGCCACAAAATTGGTTATTGCACACGTGTACATTTATGAGCGTTTTGTTCGTGAACATCTCCTTGTGTCAAGGCTTTCCCACCAACTACGACTCAGTTGTGTCACGTGAACAAACTTGGTAACAAGCGTTGACGAGATTATCGTAACGTCGTGTGTCAGAATATCGCAAGAATTAACCAATCGGTGCCTTTTTCTGTTGTAGAAATGAATAGTGGATCTGGATTAAGCAGCCCAAGTCCGCTGATGAGTCGACGCGCCACCGAATTAAGCGCCTTGACAGCCACCGGACCTACTTCCGTTCCGCTGATTAGAGAGCAGTCACTTCAGCACCAAATACTTCAGGTAAAAACAATCGGTTTAGGAAGTTTGGGGTAGTGTAATCATGAAATCAAAAGATTAGCATGCACTGTTCATTTCGTCTCTGTTTTGACTGCACATGTAATCGTCGTTCGTGGGCAGCGAAAAATAAGGCATACACTGGTTTAAGTGTCAGTGTAAATGTCGCCGTTGGACATGGTTCGTGATTTATTAAGGTCGTCAAAGTTTATGTTTTTCTATTTTAGTTTTATTTCTGAGAGTAATAATAGGATATATTCGTGTGAATATCGTAAAATATATACGAATTTTAGTGTTTCCCTGGGTCTTTGTATCCTGTGAACTGGAAATTGTGATCAAATGTGTAAACTGGTATTGCGCGACTGTTTCCTTGTATGGCACTTCCTGGTTTAGTGTAGAAATGGGGTTGGATTTTTTTTTTTGCATTAGCTCCATTTTGCACAACACGGTATTGCGCTAGGTCGTAAAGTGTATTTTTGTATTGAGCGTATACTGCCAGTGTGGTCGTATAGTACGCAAATCGTGTGCTACCTACATTGTATTGAGACCTGGCCAGGAGTTTCATGCACAAGTGGCACGTTCACTTTATGGACCCTAGTAAAAAAAATTAGACGAGGGTTTTTACAGGAGAATGCTTTATGATAAGATTTATTTGAATGAAACTCATATTGTTTCTACCCGTAAGAGAGAAGCGTAAAAAGGAAGCCACGTGGAAAAAGTTGAAACAGTTCAAAAGTATAAAATGTACACAAATATTTAAGGCCCCGGTATACAGAAACCTCTTATGGACGAATAACACGGGGAACTCTAAAAAAAGTCTTCTGCGTAATGCTTTAGTATATGCCAAATCAATGCTTGCAGTAAAGTAGTCTTAATTGATTTCTAGTGCCTGTGTTTGAGGTCTTTTGAAAATATGTTTTTATTACATTTAAAAACTGTAGGTGAATTTTTGCTAATTTTGAAATACTTGAAAAAATAAAATCTGGGTTACAGGAGCACTAACTATCTTCTCCCACATTTTTTTTCGAAAATACGATTCAAATCGGACGAGTAGTTTTTACGATATCATTAGCCTACTTACAATTTGGTAATTCTAGTAATGATATCGTAAAAACTACTCGTCCGATTTGAATCATATTTTTACCAAAAAATGTAGAAAGAAGTTACCTTGTGCTTTTGTCAGCCAAATTTTATTTTATTTTTGTATTTCAAAACTTGCAAAGATTCACCTACAGTTTTTAAATTTAATAAAAATATATTTTCAAAAGATCTCAAACATAGGCACTAGATATCAATTAAGACAACTTTACTGCAAGCATTGATTTGAAATATACTAAAGCACTACGCAGAAGCCTTTTTCAGAGCTCCCCGTGTTATTCGTCCATAAGAGGTTTGTGTATACCGGGGCCTTAAATATATTGTCACAATAATCTGCTTCGCGTTTTGATTTTGTTCTTTCTTTGTGTGTCTATCCGTTGGATACACTGACATTGTCCCGCGCATAAATAGCTCCACCCTTTTACCATATCGTACATATATAATTGCCTTCAAAATGGTTTACCGTAATTGTGCACAGACATTGTGCTGAATGAAAGGACAGAACATCGAGATAAAAAACATAGCCGCGTTAGAAAATAAAAAAAAATTTCCATATTTTATGAAATCACGAAGCGAAGAAGCTAAATGTTTTGTGCTATTTTCGGTAGTAGTCTTTCTTACTTTATCTAAAACGGGTCATGGTGCTAAATGTTTCTTATATCAAGAAGAAGAATTTTCTGACCTTAATTTTTGCAAATTTTATGGGCTGGATGTATAATTGTGTCGGACAATGCACGGTCTGACTAGAAGTCAGAATGACTCAGCTATTCCATCCACTCGTGTAACCTTGTGTGAATGTGAAATTGCTGTGAACATATCGCTGTAGTAGGCGTTTTATTATTATTATTTTTTTATAGCGGTAACTCAAGCTGGTCTGTTTCCCCCAATGAAATAAATGCACCGTGACTAGTTGTTCGATAATCGTGGTGCGAAGTCACCGTCTGTGAAAGGGTTCACACAAACTGTATGGTACGGTAGGAAAATTGTGGAGAGAAACAACCTTCTTGAATAGGATGTAATAAAAAAATTGGTTTGCTATGTTGACTTATTCATGTGACATTTATGTTGATATTATTATGAGAAAAGGATGTATAAATTAATTTCTCTTGTTTTGTTTCTTTTCTTTTTTTAGCTGAAACAGCAACAACAAATTCAGCAACAAATATTGCTACAACAGTTTCACGCTCAGCAGCAGCAGTTGGCCGAGCAGCACGAAAAACAATTGCAGCAACACATCCAGGTAAGAGAGTATTTGGGGTATTTTTGAGCTGGGCACTCAATAAGGGTTGCGTGTGATTGGGGAGTCAATAACTGGTCGTAGTGGCGCTGTGGCTTTTTAATTAGGGGACGGAAGTCAGGGTTGCTTTCGTTCATGAGCTTATCTTCTTTTTGTTTCCCAATTTGTATTTGGGGACATTGTTGTCACCTATAGGCTGGCCTTGTGTTCCAGGAGTACCTCGAGCGGGAAAGCCAGAAAAAACTAGAAGAGGAGGCTCGGGAGCAAAGAGAACGGGAACGCCACGAAAGAGAACGCTTGGAAGCCATCAAAAAGAAGGAAAAACACGAACAGAGCGCCGTCGCTTCGTCAGAAGTCAAACAAAAACTTCAAGTAAGTCAAATGCGTCGTACTTTTGGCTGTATACATGGGGCAATTCAAAAGTCTCTTGCGTTGTAATGTCCTGTTCCAAAGCTTTTTTTTAATAAAATCTTTTTGTCTCAGGAATGCAGTTTCTAGGCAAGTAGGGGAGACCGGGGCACGTCGGTCACTTTTTTGGGTTCGAGTGCCCAGAAGACGTTTTATTAACGGTGCGAAAATAATTTTGGTGCTTTAAAGTAGCATTGCCATCCTAGTTATCGTGTGATTTTTTTGGCGAGTTAACTCAAGCCATTATTTTTAACATTCAATTTCTACCAGAGCCGGTCAAATTGACCAACGTGCCCCAACCATGGGGTAGGTTGGGCAGGACTGTGGGGTACCTTGGGCAATCATGGAATTCCTTCACGTTTTGCAAAAATTTTGCGTTTTGCCAACAACCCTAATCATGTAAACCGAAAACAAGCGTGACGTAAAAAAAATAACTAAAACGAAGCACTGGTTTATTATAAAATGCCATTCAATCACAAGCAATTTACGGAGGCCATGAAACGCTATTGCAAGCAACCGGGGCATGGAGCATCTTTATTTTTCGCTCCTCAAAAGAGTGTAAGAATCATGCTAATAATAAGGATCATGCTAGTCTAAAAAAAAATTCGACCCGAAATCGAAAAATTTTCACCCATGCTTATCCCATTGTCCGACCTGCCCCATTTTTTTCTGCCCGACCTGCCCCGGCGACGGTCACTGAACAAAAATGGTGACGTGTAATTAATCGCTTACTTAAAGGTATCAAGCTCGGTCTTGTTTTAAAGGCAAAAGAGTCACCTATGTTCATAAAAAGTTCTACTTAGATAGCTTACCAAACACCGCTCTTAGAAGAAAAAATCTCTGTTCCCAAAAGTTTGGGAAACACACCGGAAAAAAACAAACAACGATAACTTTTAGTAGAAGTTGACGAGCACACTCATTCTTTCTCAGTTGCTGTGTAAAACGAACATTACGTGAATTTATTGGATTTTTATTTCAAAACATGGATCAGATATCTAAAATTGTCCAACCTACCCCCTGTCCAAGGTGCCCCGGTCTCCCCTACAAGGTTTTTTATATTTCAGAGAACCGTGTCGACGGTATTAAAACAGTTAGTAATGTTTGGTGCACAAGTTTGAGATGTTTTCATCGTAAGAACTTTCTAGGGGATTTTATAAAATCTAATTTTTCCCTCGTAGCGGCAAATTCGAAAAAGAGCTACCTGTTGCAGAAGTTGCACAATGCTCCTTCCTTTACTTATTTAAAAAGGTATTAACATTCAATTCAAGTTTACACATTTATTAAAAATACTTTCAAGAAATGTCTCAAACTTGTGTAATTGTTATTCCCAACACCGCATAGACTTCACGTAACATTATGTTTGACAGAGTTTGTTGAAATGTCGAATCATTTTTCTGCAAATCATATGAAAGAGTTCTCCATGTTATTCGTCTATCCCAGAGATGAGGAAACAGGGCCCTAACCTGGCGCAAACTCAAATGTGTCCAAAGTTTGCGAAACAAAATCACGGAAGGTCATGCGCAAAAAAATAGATATAACTGAGTGATTAAACTTACACGGGCCAAATAGTTTCTGAAGAATAACTCGAAAAACGTCCTATGTGCCGCCTTGCGCCAGCTCATTCATCACTCGTTTTGTGGCCTTTTTTTATTTTCACAACACAGCTGTCGTTTTCTACCGTTCTGCTCTACTCGTCGCTATTTTATTCCAGGAATAGAAATTAAACTGCAGGAGAAAAGATTTGACATGATAGGCGACATTGAAATCTCATCGCGGAATTTCGCGAAGAGGCGAAAGGGAAATTCTTTCCAGCACTGCTTCCTGTTTCCAAAACTGCACGGAATTGTCAATTAAATATAGAAATGCCATACCAGGCAAAGTTTTGCGATTTTTATTGCAAACTTTTTTGGTACTTTAAGCCGAAAACTCTGATTGTACTAACTTAAAGAGTTCACCGGCCGCCCGTGTGATATTCTGTCTGGCCGCTCTGTAGAGGCTCACTCTTGTGCTTACGTGAGTTATGAAACGTCTATCTAACTTTTATATAAAGCATTACTGGAGTTCCATTGTCACTTTCATGGGCAATTCTTGGTGAAAAGAAAACTTGTGTAGGGGGTGTTGGAGAACAAGAACGCGCTACGTTAATTGTACGCTTACGTCACGTGCTCTACAGTTGGTAAACAGTTTGTATACGAGCTCTCGTATCGTTTTGTCTCGCGTCCCCCATACTTGACACGAGAGTTGTCTTTTTTGTATATTCTTTGTTACGATTTTCGGTGTTAGGGTATTTGTGTTCACGACCTCGCGCTCGAAAGGAGTTTTTTTTAAATCGAAATTATACACTCTTTGTGGCGCAGACAAAAGTGGTTCACCTATGACGGCTTACGTTAGAAAAAAAGGAATAAAAGCCAGTAAATGTGTATTCTAAATGCAAAACACGTGAGTGGTGTCCCTTCACGCTATTATCGCGTGTGTAGTACTAAAAGCTATACAGGTCCCATGTTTGTAACATACATTGTTACCCGAGTGTCATATATTACCACTAGAATAAAGCAATTGTGCAAACTTACAAAAGTTTTGTGCTAGGCGTAAGAGTTTTATTATAGATGAAATCGTTTAGCCACGTAATATCCCTTGGCTAATTTGCGCACCGTATTTGTGTATTGCGCACTATTGTCTTTTTCATGCATCGGTATTTCCCAGTCCATTAATAAACGATAATAACAAGCAGAAAGTGAATAATCGAAAGGTTTGCTAAAACGAAAGTATTAGTTAGGGCGCATTTTTTATTTATTGGACTCCTTTTCAACGGTTACGGGCTACTTTGTAGTAATCGGAAACTGTTGTTCAGAACCCGGAAAACGCATTAATATTTAGCGTGCGCCAGCGATCTAGACTAGTAATGTACTTAACTTCCGTGTTTTGCAGGAATTCGTGCTCAACAAGAAACAACGTGAAGCTGCAGCGGCAGCCAACGGAGCAAGTTCCACGCCTAGCAACGCCAGTTATCGACCTTGGTAATCTACAGCAGACCCTTTGCTTGAACAACATTAACGAGTTTTACTTGGCCTTTCTTCTAACGGTTGTATTTATTTATGTATCTGTTCAACGCAGGTCGAAGTCAGGTTCGCTGCCGTTGCCAGTGGTTGGAGGATGCAGTTCCCAGGCCGGACTTGCTGCGAATACGACGGGGGTCCCTACATCTGCCGGCCCTATGCCTATGCCACCCCCTGGTTCCCACCCCTACCGACATCCTTTGTTGGCCGCCAAATATGAAGATGATTTCCCATTGAGGAAAACAGGTACACCGTTTTATAGTTGTAATGGGGATTTTGCCGACTGGATGAAAGGCATGGGAATGTTCCCGAGGACGAAAGTATTGGCAACGACAATCCGCTATGCATCGCAAGTCAGCACAGTGGAGTTGTCAAAAAGTCCCCGGACATAACACTTTGAGGAGTCGAGTATCTTGTACTAACTTGTTCTCCTTGTTGGCACGTTTCTTGCATGGTGTGCTCTTGCCGCTGCTCGTGTACTAAAGCATCGGAATCCAATCTGCTAAAAATGCGCTATAAGCCGCGACTCCACGCGGAAAGGCGAAGCAGTCCGCTCATTCGTCGGAAAGATGGGAAATTGGGTGGCGTGGCCACTGTGACGTTACCGCCGCCGCTTCGTCGCCGCTCACCTTTAGCGGGTATGTCGCAGCATTGTTTGCTGTGTTAACTTTTAGCGTGAAATGCAAGTAACGTAAAAGCTGAGATTCCTACTTTCCAGTATAACTGCATAGTCACGATTCGTTTGATGAACATGGCGGAACGCGTTAGCTGTTCTGTGACAGTGGGTAAACTCATTTGTCTTGTACTCAAGGTGAAACTTCAGGGAGCACACCGGATTCTGGTCCCAACTCGCCACCGATCGTTTCGCTGAACAATTCACATTCCTCCTCCGGCAGTGTCACTCATCCGGAGGCAAGTTTTTTCGCTCTTTGAGTCGCAGCTTGTGAAGCCAAACGTGTTTAGCTCTTAGAGTGACTCTAATTCCTGTTTTGGTACTTTTTTTGTGTGTAACTTGTAGGAAGCTGGTACGTCTCCATATGGAGCGACGTTTTTGACCACCCAAGGCTCCATACCTGACTTGACCCTGTACACAAGCCCTTCTTTGCCAAATATTTCCTTGGGCCGACCTCCAATCCATAATAACACGGTAACAAGAGTTTGTTCGCCTACAGTCTAGTAGTTACACATATTTTATGCATATTTTGGTCTTCTTTTATAGGATTTGACGCGATTATCAACCGTCAATGAAGCCGAGGTACGCGCAGCGCTTGTTGCTCGGCTAGGAGTGCCTCTATCCCATCCTATGCACAATATACCAGGATACTATACACAAGTACCAGGTAGTGTATTGTCTGAACGTGAAGCTCACGAGTTGTGGAGTAACATGTAGAGTTTTCTACGTGTTACTCCATGGGAAAATCTATTTAAACTAATGGACGTGATTAGGATTGGAAGGTGACTATGCGGGTAGTCCAGGATCGCCGGCCTACATTCAGAAACAAATGCAAGCGCTTGAACAGGTCGGTCATCCGCATCCGCCTGTGTTGATGGGCATGTACGGTGCAGCACCCCTTACTGACGCTCAGGTTGCTCAAGCAAGGTTACACAAACCATGTCTTCGGCCGTTGGGCCGCACACAGTCTGCTCCCTTACCACTGGGAATGCTTCAGCAGCCGCCGGGCAATCCTGGCTCGGCTTTGAGCCCAGCCCAGTATGAACAATATCTGCGGGAACGTCAGGCCTACGAGGCTCAGGCTGCTCATCACCTACTCAAACAACACATTCGCCAAACAGTGCTTACGCGTGCTGGCAGCCGAAGCCAAGTCGAGAACGTCGAGGAAGAAACAGAGGCGGCGCTGCAGCGGGAATTGCTGCAACGCAGTGAAAAAGACAATCCTGAGCTCATAGACCTCACTGAACACCCCCAAGCTGAAGAGCTAATAGAAGAAAATAACGCCCCGCTTAGACTTATGGGCTGCAGATCATCATTGCAACCTTCTGAAGGTAGATCGTCATGTCATTCATAAAAAAAAACTACGAATAAAAATATACGTGGTCTTTAAAAATAATAATAAATAATAATAATAATAATAATATATGTGGTCGTTAAAAGTAGTAAGAAAAATAATAATAAATAATCATAATTATTATAATAATTATAATGATAATAATAATATACGTGGTCATTACACATTGGACATAGGTAATTGGACAGTTAATACTGGTTAAAAAATAATAATAATAATAATATATGTAGTCGTTAAAAGTAGTAAGAAAAAATAATCATAAAGAATCATAATAATTATAATAATGATAATGATAATAATAATATATGTGGTCGTTAAAAGTACAGTAGTAAGAAAAATTAATAATAAACAACTTTTCCCTTCTCAAGGTTCAGCGTTTAGTCCGCGAACTCATCATCTGGTCAGGCCCTTGTCCAGAGCCTTGTCTTCTCCGCTGGTTTCCTTGGGCCCCTTTTCTCCGTCTACAGAAGGCCAAGGCGGATATTTACCAGTACTGATACCACTGGCGGCACAAGGTCTGGCGCCGGGCGTGGGTGGCGCTAAAGCTGGGAGCACCAGCACAGCGTTAGGCTACGATGCACTTATGTTGAAACATCAGGTAACTTGGACCTGACCTATCGTACATTACGACTGAGTATTCTACCTTTGCTCTCTTAATATAGTGTATCTGTGGGAACAATAACATGCATCCAGAGCATGGTGGTCGATTGCAAAGCATATGGTCTCGTCTCCAAGAAGCTGGTTTAGTCCAACGCTGTCTACGGTTGCGGTCACGGAAAGCCACGTTGGAGGAAATTCAGTCTTGCCATAGCGAGCCGTACACGTTATTATTTGGTACCAGAGCTTTAGCATTTCTTTCCCCCAACCTTTTAGTCAGATTGCCTATCTTAAACAAGGACGTATTTCTTTCAGGTTCTAATCCTGCCAACAGGCAAAAGCTGGACGCCTCCTTATTCGCGGATTTACCCCTGAAAAACTTTGTGGTGTTACCTTGTGGGGGGATTGGCGTAGACAGTGATACGACGTGGAATGAACTCCATACCCCGTCGGCTTCACGCATGGCTGCTGGCTGTGTGGTAGACTTAGCTGTCAAAGGTAAAAGAAGGGGACAGAAAGAAAGAAGACAAGACGAGTTAAGCTCGAACGAAGAAGGAATATTTACGTACGCTTTATGTTTCTGTAGCTGTCACGGGTGAAATTAAGAATGGATTTGCGGTAGTACGTCCTCCAGGTCATCACGCCGAAGCCCGGCAAGCCATGGGGTTCTGTTTCTTTAACTCTGTAGCCATTGCCGCCAAACAACTGCGCTTGCGGCACAAAGTGGAGCGCGTATTAATCGTGGATCTGGTAAGTTTACTTTGTGCGGGGATGAAAGGGAAATGCCCATCATAAATTTGTTTGCGTTTGCTATAGGATGTTCATCACGGGAATGGTACTCAGCAGATGTTCTACGAAGATCCCAATGTGTTGTTTATTTCTGTTCATCGCCACGATGATGGAAATTTTTTCCCGGGTACAGGAAGTCCGTTGGAGGTAACTAACTAGGTGTCTTTATCATGCGTTGACTAACGTGTTACGTTTATAGTGCGGAGCTGAAGATGGGCTGGGTTTTAATGTCAACATAGCCTGGTCGGGTGGTCTAAGCCCGCCGTTGGGCGATGCCGAATACTTGGCTGTCTTTAGGACCCTTGTCATGCCTATTGCTACAGTAAGATGTTACGGAGAAACGCAAACTCTTTTATGAGAAACATTTAGCATTCTTGCGTTGTTAATTTTGTTTTGGAATACGTATCAGATATTGTCGAATCTAAAACCCTTGTTGGTGATTTGCTAGGATTTTGACCCTGAAATTGTGCTGGTATCAGCTGGTTTTGACGCTTGTGTTGGTCATGCCGCTCCGTTAGGGGGCTATGTCGTAACTCCGGCCTGTTTTGGACACATGACTCGCCAACTTATGACGTTAGCTGGCGGGCGGATTATCATGGCTTTGGAAGGTGGCTATGATTTACCAGCCATTTCTGAGGCGACAGCGGAATGCGTGAGAGCATTATTAGGAGATGAGCTTACTCCGCTCCGCCCCGAAGAGCTTGCTCGGGTGCCTTGCCGTAATGCCATTGATACTTTGCAAAAGACTGTAGCTATTCAGGTAAATTTTGGCTTAATAATTTTCATTAATCGACTGCAAATGTTCCAGCTAAGATTATTTTTTAATTCCAGCTTTGAGCTGCATTGTATTTGTATAAACCCTTTTTAATTCCTTATGTACTAACAGACTCCCCACTGGCCCGTAATCAAGCGAACCTCGCATTGGGCCCTAATGTCTGCGTCTGACGTTGATGCCGAATTAGAATCCAGTAGTGTGAATGCCAAATCTGGACCAGCGGAAGAAACCGAAACGGTTACGGCCATGGCGGGTTTGTCGGTTTGCCATACAGGGAGCACAGCAAGCATAACGTAAGTTTTGGCTTTCGTTTCCTCTCAGTTGTCTTTCATTCATGGGAGTGTTCACTGTAGAACCAGCACGGCATCGCGGGAAGTGTCTGAGGAACCCATGGATCAAGACGAAAGCAGTGTCAAGTGAAGAGAAGGTTCGCCGAAAGAAGAATTTTGTGATCGGGTTAAGAGCTGGGACCGAAGTGGAATATTTTTCGTGCGGTTTTGTATGGATATATATTTGACCCATCGAGACACCAGTGATTGACCATGACCAAAGAATTAAATCACACAGCCAAGTCATGTACCCCTATTAAATAACGAAGCAGTTAGTATATCAGAGTATAAAGGTGTTTGTTGCTCTGAGTGAAAATGTAAGCCATGTTGGCTATGACGCCTCCGTTCACGTATGTTTACATGTTGGGGAAATTCTATTGAAGAGCTACCAAGATTACCAAACCGGTAGCCAAGCTACCAAGGTTTTTGTTATATTGTGAAAGGTTTAGCTTACAGGTTTGCGTTGAATCTGTAGGGCATTGTTCAAACGTTTATGACAAGTTTTTTTGACAAACACCCTTTGTAAAGAAAGGATTTTTTTTTTTGGCTTAGACGGAAGCTGGACTTCCTTTTTTTTCTATTTTAGATCGTGCTGCATATATGACAAAGTAGGAACCCCATTCGCTCTTTTTCCCCTTTTCACGGTAGGCATTACTGTATCATGATGTATCTTGTGTGCTTAAGCAGTTCGGGGACTATTTCGAACCCTTGAGCGAATTAGACGACACCTTAGCTCGAAAGTGAAGCCAGGAACATTCCCAGTGAGTGTTGGATAGCACAAAATCTCTTGTTAATTGCGATATTTTTTAAAACGAAATTCTGTCTATGAAAAAAAGAAGTGCTAAAGATTTATATTGACCGGCTGTCAGGGCTTGTTTGGAGCGTCAAAGAGGAAAACTTATCCCGGTTTCTCGTACCCCTGTTAATGTTTAGTCTAGTCTTTTCTTTCATTGTAACGCCCGCTTGCGATGGTACAACACCCTTTTATCCTTTTTTTAGCAAGCTTTTCGAGACGATTGCCTTCCCGCCTTACCCCCCAAGTAGTGTTGATTAGAATACGTTACCCACCTTACCGTGACAAACCTGTTCCCTTGTATAGAGTTCCTTGATTGTAAGCTTGTGAACAAAAAGACTGTTGACTGGCATCCCGTTTATGCTATCGTGCGTCAATTACTATTACAGAAATGTCCACACGGTCAGGATTCGTACAAGGCTCTGTCATCCATTGGAAAACCCAAAAATAGATTGTGATGTGTATTAATCGCAGTTGGCTTAGCAACCTTTCAGCGTTTTGCCATGATATACAACATTAAAATTTGGGGGCATCACATGACAATTCTTGCCACCGAAAGTTCGTTCTCCTTGAAGGAAAAGAATTAACTATGTACATCCCGAAGTTCGTGTTGGTTACGGGCCAGAGAGACGTATCCTAAAGCATTCGTTAACGATTCTACTCTTTCGTTGCAACCTCCGTACGCACTAAAGGCATGTGTGTACTTCCACATCTCGCACACATGTTTTGCACTGTACGGAACAGCACCATTGAAATTTACACATGCACCGTTCGGAGCGTCGCTCCCGGTGACTCTTGTAACCACGGTTGCAGCACAACAGGTCACAGCCATCGATGGCTTTGGATGTCTGTTTGAAGAAAAAGATTTTTTTCCGTGAAACTCGATTCATGAAGGTATTAAGCGTTATTTACTTTGTTGCAAGGACGTCCGTGTGTTCCTAGTGATCCAACGGTTGCGTCGAATTCGCAGTAATCCGGTGATCGGTCCAAGTATACCAGGTCGGCGTCGGTGTGAGGTTTGTACGTGGGACTGCGGGGAACAAGTTGCCTGCGGGAACCTGAATGCCACGTCCGTACTTCTACTTCCGTAGCTCCGTCGAACTTCTCCTTCAGTAACTCGCCAATCTAGAGGTATGTTTATAGATTTATTGTGGTAACGAGAGGACCGTCAAGTGACTTTCAATGTATTGATATTTGTACCTCCCGAAACGACGGCATTGCTTTCCAACATGTGCGCAGTTCACAGGAACCAGACACACCGTGGCATTTGCATTCAACGCGCATACTTTTTTCCACCACCTACAAAAACATTTACTCTGCGTAACTTGTGATATTGGCTGGATATCATTATATAAATAAAGGTGGCGTAATGATAAAGCTTTATGTTCAAATTCGACCCGTCGTGAGCGTTGCTTGTTGCCGTCTTTGGGGTTTCGGCGGAATGATTATAAATTTAAGTAGCTGAGATATCAACATTCGTATATTCAAGGGTCAAAGCTCCTTTGATTCTATTAAGATCAATTTATGCATATAATTTTAACTTTTCTATTTTTTACACAAACTAAGTTATAGTCCGATAACCATTGTTTCTGAGCTAGTGACAGTCACTTCCTAGAAGCTAAGGAAGCTACGTTGTTTCAAGTTGAACAACTGTTTTGAACTTTAAAACAGTTGTCAATGAGATAGGGAAGTGAGTGGAAGTTGGGATAGTTACGTTCTTACGTAAATCTAAGGTCCCCCGAAATACACGTCGTTATAAAAAGAAGATTGTGTAACAGTTTGTGACGTGACAAAATTATACGCAAGAGATAAAAATGTTTCGGCTATTTACTAATCTATGCCTGAAAGAAAAACAAAGAAAACGAATAATAAATTATTACTAGGCCTAGAGGCACCTCGCTATCCTAGTCGTCTCGGGCATCGGAAAAACTTTCTATGAGATTAGCCTCAGTGTTCACGTAAACACGCTCGCTAATCCAATTTCGTTACAATTGTATGGTTAACAGCGAACAGGTTTGATAATTTTTGTTATAATTTCAATGTAATTTTATGATTTAACATGAATACGTAATATGTCTTATATGTGTGATAAAAGTGCGGTACACGTAAAATACCTTTCTGAGACTTTACAGTCATAAGCTTTTATTTCAAACATTGTCGGTCTGCATGCTTGTCAGACATCGCTCTTTGTTAGGCTCGTGTAAAATTACACTGTTGAGCTGCTAGCTAACCTTTTAACTTACCGTATCTACTCTGCGTATTACTTAGAATCTAATTTTATACAAAAAGTTTAAACGCGTACACAACAAACAGAAGAACGAAAACAAAATAACCCTTTTCTTGTAGAGAAAGTACGAAAATCATATTTAATCACTTTCTAATATAATCTTTAGTGTTTTCCCCTTATATCTTTTTCACGCGGAGTTTACGTTATTAAAGCTTTGACTTTCTGCAGCCTCGGAGACCAATTTCTCGTATATTAGTTGACCCCTCTCCTCAAGCTAGAAAGTTATCTATGCTTTGCGTAATGCGTTCTGCTCACGGAAGACTATCTACATTTGCATAAGTGATGTGGCGCTGTCATTATCAATTTTGCAGTGCCCTATGTGAGAAACCCTGACGTCACGTTCATAGGTCGGACGTTCTGACTGTTAGTGAAAGTTAAAAAAACTAATAAAACCTCCGTTGCTTGCCTTTCCCTGAAACTAAATCTGTTGACTATGGTACCAACCCTTTCCATAAAAGTAGCATAACTCCAGTAATTGTGAGAAATCGCCAAAAATATGGCGGAAAAATTGGACAATTTAGTACCATTACCGTAAATGTCGGTCTGTTCCAAATGTTTGGTATTGGGGAAGTGTCTGCCAACAAGTATGAAATGTTGCCATGTGTAACCTACAGTACACTATCAAATGTAACTAGTCATTACTTAAAAAAACACTAGGTTCCGACATGTTCCCTCAAATATGTGAAGAAACACACACACATAATTAAAAAAAAACTTTCCTATGAGACTAACGCAGTGGCGGACAGTTTGAATTTCGAATCCTCGTACCTTACAAACAAGAAACAGACTTCCTTACGCCCTTTTAAGTTTCAAAGAATTCGATAATTATGTCGAACAATCGACGTGGTTCGTCTTAAAAATTTTAAACTTAGATTTAAAGTTTCCAAGAATTGTGGCGCGTAATTTCTGCGGAATTACCTTTCGTCCTGCTTCGTTGTTGTGCAAATTCATAAGAGCTCTCCATACGGCTTGTGCATTCTTCCCGCCTTTTCCCGTACTCTTTTTCGTCGCGCGGTGCTCCCGTGCATCGACGAAAGTGCGTGAGAAGCTGGTCCCAAAATGAACGTTGTCGGAGCAACCGGCCCACTGGAAGCCTTCGGGGCTCTTCCCACGTACCGTTCTATCGCATCCGCAGTCCTCCAGTTCGCCAGAGGAGCAGGCTCGCGTCAGGGCGTGCGCGACTCCCGCCGCAGAAATCGCGTGCACGAATGCAGACTCACGTGTGCCTAAAGCCATGTCTTATGAGTATTTGATCTTGACTTGTAATTAGGTTCTACAGGCGATAATTGAGTTCGTGGTGGAAATGTCAAAGTTTGTGCCGTCACGTTTCTGTTACAGATCACGATAACGCGATGAACACGATGAACTTTCGTGATACAATCCTTTTGCCGTTGACGTTTAATTAATGACGGTAGGAAAAGCGTAAAAGGGCAACAGAGGGAGACTGATAAAGTGTAGGGAAGTATACAGAGGGTAAGATGCTATCCGTGCGGGATCTAGCGCAACCAGGAACAATAGTCTGTTGATGAAAGTTGACATGCATTATGGGAACCCATCCACTTTCTTGTTACAAGTAGAGGACTACTTTTCAGCTTTACTTAAGGCCCCGGTGTACACAACTTCCGAAATGTTTAAAAAATAAAAGATAGGGACACGCTTTTATTCTTAGAAGGTAGGACTGCTCAAGTGACTTATAACAGAAGCAAAACGAAGTCAAACAGAAACTCTGGATAGCGGTAAAGCATAATAAAATCAAACAAAACCTTGAAATTTCATACACAATATCACAAAAACTACCAAACAGATCTCTTTTTCCTCTTTATCATAAAACTTAAAAAAATCAGAGCTAGTGCACTACATTGCCCGATTTCCATTTTTCTGTATAATAAGAAAGTAGCACACATTCACTCAAAGTTTACAAATTTATCAAACTCCTTTTTTCACAAAAACTCGATGTTGTGTACTAGTCATCATTAATAGCAACTTTACTGTCGAAACAATATCTTTGACATTTTGACCGATTTCAAAATATGGTGTCTGAAATCTTCCCATGTTATTCTCTCATAAGGGGTTTGTGTATACCGGGGCCTTAAGGACTGAAAAGTCCAACGAACAGCGGATGTTTCGGTTTCACCCTAGGGGGTGTCCACCCGTTCTTATTTTCTTTAATTTTAATCGCAGGAAATGAAAAGCCCACCCAACTTGTGAGTTATTACGCTGAGATACTTTGGCTTACCTGATGGTACGATAGGGTAAGGCGAAAAGTCATTCGCAGTTGGCTTGCTGGAAGGTGTCGGCACCTGAACACTCACGCTTATCGAGGAATTCCCCGCGTTCACATCGCGATTCACTGGGATAATTTAGACAATTACTTGTTTAGAACTTTATATTTTTAAAAAATAATCTAAAATAGTAAATGACTGCATAGTTGCTTAGGCAGCTGAGCAGTGGCCGTTTTTAAGCTTGGAAACTTTGGGAGATCCGCTTTAGTGGCAAGTTCGACTACCAGCCAAACGTTTCGGTTTGGCTACCCGTCAATTTTGTTGATAAAAGTGGCCCGAAATAATCATATCCGGACTTCACGGTAAAATTGAGCGTATTACTTTGGGACTTTCACTGATATATTGTACTTTCAAAGGTATTAGGACTTGCTGGCTGCCGGATAACCCAGAACAGCATGCTATTAGGTAATAATTCTCTACATTTGTCAGTGTCCCTAACCCTTTGCCTGTCGCAGACCACTCAACTACTTTCTTTACAAAAACTCGAATTTTACTGAAGACATGTACTGGAGGGCTAAAGTTGACAAAAGGACTCTGCGCACCCTTTCAAGACCCTTGGCGCTCTCCTGCTGATCCGCGCACCCCAGAACTAGTATTAGAAGGGATACAATGTAGCAAACCAGAAGTTCCTTTAGAATCCCTATGCTGTCGTATATTACTCGCAACCATTGAGAACTTCCCAGATTCCAAGCTCCAGTATCCGGAAAAATGGCAATTCCGCCGAAGGCTAACCGGGGCTAATCTAAGCCCCTGAACTTGTCCCGGCTCGCCTGCCAGACTAATCGGAATGTCCGCCCATTGAGTGCCTAATCAGTGTAATGCCGCTATGCTTTCGCGAACACAAAAAAAAGAGGGAAAAAAGGCCCTGTTTGCACTGTGGCAACGATTTTGAATAAGAGGGAAAAAGTATTTACTTGTCACTTACCAACATTCTTTGGTTTTCTTTTACTTTTGGTGGTCGATGACGTTGGCTTTGACTTTTGAGGCAGCGCGGTAGGTTGGTCGACGGGGATCACTGTGGATAACTCATCCAACGTTGAGCAGTTCCATCTCCGTGACCGAAACTGAAATTTACACTCATCAATGGCCACTGCTGCCCCACTCTGCACTGACGACATAAAATTGGGATGTTTTTTGCAAAACTGCACTTGTTTTGTCACTAACGAAGTGGACAGTTCGTCACAAAGCGAAGCTGGAGTGTGTAAAATGCCCAACGTTGACACTCGGGATAAGGCGCTGCAACGACATAAAAAAGGAAAAAAAAGAAAATAGGTAAAATATTCACGGGAGTTAGATTCTTTTAACGCTTGAGGTCTTTTTTATGCTTTGTTTTATCCCTAATTGTGCTGTCGGTACATTCTTGGGAACGTTTTAGGGAAAACGTGTTCTTTTAAAACCATATTTTGTTTAAGTGCTAAGCGCTGTTTTTCGCCATTCACTTTTAAATTTTTAGAGCCCGTACCTCTTCGCGCCCAACTCCTTCCTCAAAACTCCCCTCCTCCTGCCTTAAAAATCGGATATAGATAAGGTAGTGTTGAACCAAGTAAAGCTAAAGACTGGATTTTAGCTTCTATTCAGTTTCCCCTGACTCTTTTTCACGTTATTTTGCCAGCAGCCATGGGAGGAAGCCTTTTTTTCCTCAGTGCTACGAACCTTTCCATTATCTTTAAAAAGACCTCTCGGTTCTTTAAAGTTGGCCGTGTGCAGCTAAATCTTCCTGGGCTCTCTTATTAGATCTCCATAACCTATAGAAAATTGGTTGTCGATGGAATACGTAAAAAACCAAGACTGCTATATTAGCTCGCGGGCCGTATTGTGCTAAACCATTGATGGTATTACATTCCAATATGGAATTGCGTGGCTTGGCATGCCAGGTAATATAGTTTATGGTGGCTTTTCTTTTTGAACTGCATAATAGAGGGAGAAAAGCGGGGGTTGGATGCTGCAGCCCAGGAGTTAAATGTTCAGACAGCCCACAAGCTTCGGTTTTGGTTGTCTATAGTTTACGACTCCGTGTTACTACACGCTTATATTTGTTGCTTGTTTGGGCCAAGAGGGAAAAAGATAAGGTAACCGAAAGCTGCGTCCCATACACTCTGCAGGATCCCTTTTGATATGCAAATCAAACTAATGGGCCACACAATACACCCTAGGCCATTGTCCCAATGATCGCTCCCAAAGAACTATCCAAATTAAATCAACTATTTTCTTTGTTTTTTTTTCAGCAATGGAACTCTAGTAAATAACCCCATACCGGGTACTTGCAAATGCCTGGCGGAGCACAACACATTTTAGGTTTCTGTTTTTTCGTTTGTTTGTTTTTTTTATGATGTCGGTGGAGTTTCATCTTGCGATGAAGATTGTCTTGTGAAAATTAAACACGGTTCTTGTTACGGCTCATTGGTGAATGTATCTCTGTTAGGGAACACGTCTCCTATATTTTACCGACTGTCAGACATTAGTAGAGAACACGATTGTACCTTCGTGTTCCAAGCCCTATCTCGATGTGTTATAGCCTATATTGCCAAAAGCACATGTATGTATTGGTGCAAAGCTAAAGCTACCTGAAATCTTAATATGGTCATCGACGTGATGGATTGCAATGAAGTTAAGGACTTTTTTACGGGTCTAGATTGTTGCCTCTTGACGGTTGCTTTTCAGATACAACCCACTTATAACCCTGTGGTTGAGTTTTCAAGGATTACATCCAGGTAGAACTGAATGCCCCGTCCTCACGCTAACTCCCATAGTCCCCAGCAAAAAGGGGGAAAAAAAGAGTAAACTGTGCAGTGTATAGAGTTGGAACCTTAATAAGAGAATAATAGGCCACAAGGGGTATATCTCTTTCAACTGTTGTAGGCTACATTGTGGGTGACAACAGGGAATACCTGTCTGTTTTTATGAGACTCCGCAGAATACAGATGAAAATAAAAAAATCACATCTTTCAGTTGGCCCATCCCAAGTGATGACTTCAGACAGGAAAACGCTTTTAAACAGGACCTTTTAAAAGGACGAGTATTGAAGAAAAAGGAAAAACTCCCCAACACCTGTTAAAGTAGGGTGCGTAAAATCGGTTTCTCAAGACAAATCGTATGCATTAAAATCCCGGGACCTCCAAGAACAGTAAATCAATGGCTGAGTAAGAGAAGGTGGATTTCAGCTGTTAAGGATATGAGTAGTTAATGGTTGTACAGTGATTGGCAACGTTCAGGCGCAAAAAAAAGAGCTGATTGTTAGCGATGCTTGTATAAGAAGACGATAGCATGCAGCGGCCTGCTGAGGGTGTTGTTCCACACCCAACATCGTTGGCAGACTCCCTACGGTGTCGACAACTCTGCAGGAGTTACACCTTCCTTTAGCTGCTGCCCAAGAATCTCTTACGGCCAGAGTAACCCTGCTCTTTTTCTTTGTAGTAGCACGAAACACCATTCAAACCCTGATGGCGCCTTCAACTTCAAACTTGAGCCACGTAAGTAAAAGCAGACTAGAAGCTACGGGATGGAGTACCTGTCCCAAGATTCTGTTAGCTGTTTCGGTGCTTTAATAAGCTTACGAGTCGAGGAAGCTTGAAGCACAGCGTCAGTCAAACCGTTACCCAGCTGCAATTGCTCCGCAACACGTGAATATCCAATTGCCGTCCCATTTTGAATATCGGCAACACTGGCACCGTTAGGTTTACTCGCCCTCCCTTTCTACAACACCCACTTGACAAATCAGCCGACTTGTTGTGTACGATTGGCTTGGAAAGCCTTCTTGCTTTCAGTTCCAAGGTGTCAATTATTCTGTTTGTAAGCAGGGCGCAACGTTCAAACATCTTAATCCCCGATCCACGTGTAAATACAAACAGTTCCCCACTTAGCATGAGGATGTCAAAACTATAAAAACTCCCTGATGTTTATACGCTGAAATTCTAGCGTCGCTCCTAAAAGCGCCCAAGTATAGGGAACGGTCGTTCATGCAAACGTGTCAAGTCGTGGGAAACGCTGGGTGTCTGTGGGTAAACTCCACGTATCCGCCAAAGATTACTAGCCTCCTTGTACTGAGACGGATAAGCCAGGTGTGAACTCTGCTTTTCCGGCCTATCTACACAATAAAGTGTGATTGGATTCTTGCCGCCTTTCTTCTAAAACTTTGACGATATGCCTAAACCTACAACACCATCATTGACCAGAGTTTGCGCCAAACAAGCTCTATACTGCCCTTCCCCTCTTGTTCCCAGAAAACAAAACCTTTCACGTTCTGATTTGTTATTATTATTTTTTTAAATATTTTTCTTTTCGTAAATGTTCCAATGCCAGCTAAGGCAAATTCACCGGCGATGTTTCGGCTCTTATCAAGTCCGAGGCTGGCATACGCTAGTAGGCTGTGCTGCTCGTAAAGCTTGCTGCTGACTTCCCGAACATGTTATCACCGTGCCATTCCACCGAAAGCGGTTCTATCGAGAAATGTGGAGTTGTTCTTTCCATTATTCTGCTCCAGCGGATTACAAAAAGCCGAAGGGAAAGGGATATAAGCGGTGCGGGTGCAAAGCCTTCACTTGTGACAGCCGCTTGTCAAGGCCCATCACAATCATCTCATACTTGATATACGTGATAGGCCTGAAAGGTAAGAGATTCAGAGGCAGAGAAGCGAGACGAGACCCCTACCAAAAGGGCAGTATCTAACAATTTACCAAAAGTTCCCTCAAAAGTCGTCTAGCTTGCATGTGACGGACAGGACCACCGCGACTGTAGAATTGACTGGCATGGACAAGTAACCCTGGACCCTGGTTAGCTTGGGCTCTCCCCCTCTTCGTTTCTGTTGTATTACATGTCGGACCAGGATGAGATGACAGCCAGAATCTTTGACCTAGTCAAACCATCAATTTTATGTCACTTTGCTAGCTCCGTAGTTCATATACCCTGGTTACCCATTGCATGAAGCGCCCCTGATGGACTCTTTGATCTGGTTACAAAACGAACAGAAGAAAGGGCGAAAATTAAGTGTTTGCTTCATTTTTGTCGCCTCTTTATATAGCTTGGCTTGTGTCCTGGACTGAAGTGTGTATATATAAAAGTTTGAAGCAGAAGCTGTGAACGAAACTTTAGAGAGCACGTCCCCGTCCCCAAACCGGCGGTAGTTACTTGTTATCCGCGTTTTCACGGGAAGGAGAGGTTGTTGGGGGAGGATTTGTATAATATAGAAAGAGACCAGATGAGACGACGTTGCAGTGATTGGGTAAACATTCCTGGGAAGGCGAAACAGAGTCCTGGATTGTTACGAAAACGGCGAGTGTTGCAAGCAAGCAACCTGGTTCATTATGTGTGGAGTTCATGTGTATGTCCATGTTTTCGCCTGTGGTAACGAAAACGAGCTGGTTCCAGAACTCATCCACCGAAGTCCCAAGACTAGCGTGACTCTTTTTTTGGCTTTAACCGTTAACCTCGTGCTTTGCTTCTGGCTTGTCTATCAGTATCTTTCAGAATTGGTGTTGAAGGTATAGCAATGTTGTGTGTGTGTGCGTTTTTTTTTTCCTGGCGTCCTTCTAATTCTAACCCTGAGGAGACGGTAGTTTCCAATTAGATACGCGTTCTATCTCCCCAAGTCGTCCTCTTGTAAAACTTTGCTGTATTGTTTCCAAACTCCGTTTTCCCCAAGTCATTTTCCACGGTGAAGGCGTTCGCTGCTGCTACAATAATATTAACCAGTATTCACTCGAGATGTGGCTGAAGAGTTGCGTTGGCTAAAGGGGCTGAATGACTTCCGAACTGGCTAGCTGTCCAGTTTTCTCTCTACTAATTTGTATACAGACCCTACACAGATCTCCGAGACCAAAAGGAAATCAAAGGATATCCCGAAGAAAGGAACGTGATTTTGACTTGAGGTAGACAAGCAAGTGATGGTACTTACAGCCAACGAATGGTAAAGGACGAACCGAAAAGCTGCGCCAGGAGTAAGAAGGTGATGCCCAGCTTCCATGACTTTCTGATGACACAGCCTTGTGTGCTAAAACTGGATGAGGTTCGTTCACAGTAGGCCATTGTGTGATGATATCCGTGAAAACGTTATGTAAGCCAATTGTCAAGGCTGAAAAGTGACGTCCAATCGTCCAAGTTCGGTAATCGTAGTTTACGAGGCTGGAAATATATTCCGCACGTAGGTGCACAGGTCATCGAACGACCACCAATGACACGCTTCATTTATTTGTAAAACACGGGCCATGCTCGTCGATACATCGTCACATGAGTCGATACATCACTCCGTGCAGGTAGATTGGTGTTGATGGATGGAATTGCCCGTACGCCACGAAATTTTCGTACCCTGCAAATTAGATTCGCTACCACTTAGCAGGGGGTGGTAGGGTGGTTGGTGGAAGCTGAACCTTCAGCTTTTGTGCACGTTAAATAAACTAAGTGGCATAAAAACGCAAAAGGAAAAATCCGTTTTCGCCCACAAATCACTTCGAAATTTTTAAGAATCGCCTGGGACGAAATGTAACTTTAATGATGCAACAATGCCACCTGAGCCAAGTGTCGAACCAACTGGGTTGTGCGGAACACTACAAGCGATGTGAGTAATCCCTGGTCTGACATTTAACTGGATGGAATACTTCGAGAGCAAAGCCTCCAAAGCACGCCGGAGCAGATGCACTAGCTGACGGGGTTGAAGAGAAACTCACCTGAATTTCTGCTCGCTCTCCCGCTTTCCAGTGGAACGAAATAGCCTCGAAAAGCGCCAATAAGCAAGGAAATTATTCTTCCGAGAGCCAATAGGGAGCGCCTACGAGCACTTTTTCGACGTCACCACACATTGCACTCGGCGTTCCGGGTACAAGGAAAGTTTGTTTACACAGATTTTAATGATTCACTGGTATTCTCGGGGAGCACAGCCCAAGTCTTCTCGCTAAGTGTGAAGTTCCTATTTCTATCAGTGTGTGAATCCCGAACGGCAGGACAAGGATTACGACCGAGCGTTTGGTCCCGCGGTGTTAACGGAGCTACTTATATTAGCTTGAGTTCATTGCGTTCATTTTGCGTTCAACGCTCGCTTGGTATCATTGTAGAAAATAACGTGGTAGACACCGGAAAAGGTTATGGCTTAAAAGACCTGTGGGGTCATAAGAGGTGAAACTTCCGTTGCAAATCCATTCTGTTGTCGCAAACCAAGCCGAGTTCCCTAATGCCGTACAAAGCAGGACACCCATTTTTCCTATTAATGCCTTCGTTCCGTTTATTACCTTTTACTCAACCAGTCAGTCTCGTGCACAGATTAGAGTGGCACTTATCGTGGTTGGAAACGGAGAAACTATAGAGAAGATGGCTGTGCCGATGCTTTCAGGTGAGGTTTGTGACAGGCTAACGAGTTTTCTCGAAAAGAAACCACCATGCCCTTTTCAGCCCCCTTTCAACCTATATACTTCTTTGTACTGATGAGGAGACGCCTCCGCCCACTAGTTTTATCGTGTGGTCCATTCCGTCGAGTTTGACGCCTATTAGCTGACATTCCTGCGCTTTTTCTTTATCGCGTCAAGTCAGAGAAGATTTTTGCATGTTAGGGACCCCCGTTTCGTTTTCCCGTGCTTTTCAAGTCAGTGCGCTTTCTAAGCAATGCAATATCACGCATACAATTTGGATCGAGAGGAGATGAAATGCCATTTGGCTTTACAACTTTTAATAAATTCTACAAACCTGCGTTTTTCGCTCGGTCCAAAAAGAAAAGAAAAAAATTCAATCAAAGTCGCCTTTGTGACCACAATAAGGCAAAATTTTTTCCCTTGCAGTTTCAGGTGTAAGCTTAAGAAAACCCATCGAAGCCACTTACCTCCCTGCTGGGCGCTTTGTGATGAGGACATTCCACCGTCTTAACTCCTCGACCTATCGACAGTTAAACCTTGTTTTCTCTCCCATCTAGCCATAGTTTATGGATATCTTTCTCTTTTTCGCAGATCTTCGACTTCTGGTTGCCTACCTACCTACATATCGTTTTGACCTTCTCTGATTGTATCTGGCTAATACCGGTATCTTTAATCTTTCGGCGAAATTAAGAGGACGAATTTCTCAACGCTTCAACCCTCTCCTATAACCTACTCATGTTCTTTGAATATTCGGATCCGAGGGTCGGGAGGGAGGATTCTTGCCTACAATCATAGAGTCTTGTACCCACCCATGTCTGTTAAGCGTTGACTAAGATGTATCCAGGCAAATTGACAGTGTCAGTGTCATACTCGACACTTTTTGGCCCAGACTCCCTTGAAACATCCAGCGCACCAAATTGACAGGCTAACTAAAATACTTCTCAGGAACTGACTGAGACCCCAACTCTCACGTAAAAAAAAGGGAGCACGTCAGAATTCTGGTTCATTATGAACTTCGTCTTTCATGATGTTTTTTCTTTTCTTTTTTACCCTCCAAAAAAACGTTAATAAAAAATCATTTCGAGATTATCTTTCAAGCGTTTTGAATGTGCATGTCGATTTTCCTTTGCTTATTTTTATCTCGAATGCAATAACACGAAAGTGCGTAGTGCATTGTGGACTTTGGACTTGCCGTTTCACTTTCCGTTATGGGACTCTTCAAAGCGTGTTAATCCCCTTTTCATCCCCCTCCCTCTCAGTCCATATGCCAATGGGTTCTCCAGTCTTATTACACACTTTACAATCCGTTTCAAATCCTGAAAACCTGTCTGTTGTTTAGCGCCGCAGAGACTCGGTGATCTTTCTGCGTTGTATGTATTGGCCTTGTGAGTCCTGTGCATTTTTCAGCCAAAGGTATAGGATGGCCTTGGCTCGCCAAGTGGCTGTGGCCCCAGCGGTCCTCGGTAATCCAGCTCCCCAGAACTACTACCGAGCTTCAGTTGCCAGGGGCCCGTCTACACGTTGCGTCTGTTCAACGGAAAGTCCACTCTTTGCAAAAGTGTTCCGCTTCCTTACTGCAAACACACCATGGGTGAAACTGTACTAGTTATAGGAGGGGGAGCTCGAGAACACGCAATTACTTGGAAACTAACACAGTCCGCTTTAGTGAGTATCTACCCTACATAGTACATTATGAACGTAGTACAGATGCCGAACAATCCTTTCCGAACTAGCTAATGTGTTTGTCTTTTAGGTTGAAAAGGCTTATGTAAGTCCAGGAAACCCAGGAACTGCTTCGCTAACCAAAGCGGAGAATGTGTCCTTAGACCTTCGTGACCATCAAGTATAGTTTTTCTTGTTCTTTTGGTGGCAAAGATGTAACTGTCGCTATTCATTCAGGTTGTTGCCGACTTTTGCCTTAATCACCATATTCGGCTCGTGGTTGTAGGGCCCGAAGATCCGTTAGCCGAAGGAATCTCGGATTCGCTAGCGGCCAGGGGTATTGCTTGTTTTGGCCCGTCGCAACAAGCTGCCCAGATTGAAGCCAGTAAAGAGTTTTCGAAGCAGTTTATGCAAAAGCATGGAATCCCGACAGCGCGATTCGCTTCTTTTACGGATGCCGAGAAAGCGAAAGGTTACATCCAAACGTAACTACATTTCCTTGGGAGTGAACATTGGGGCGAATTGTGTTCTAAACTCTTGGGTGTTTTTCCGTAGGGCGGATTTTCCTGCCCTCGTGGTCAAAGCGAGCGGTTTGGCTGCCGGTAAAGGAGTGATAGTCGCCGAAAGTACGGCAGAAGCTTGTGCGGCTGTGGATGAACTTATGTCTACACCTGCGGGCGGGGTCATCGTTGTCGAGGAGTTACTAGAAGGAGATGAAGTCTCTGCTTTGGCATTTAGCGACGGAGAGACGGCGGCGATTATGTGGCCCTCTCAAGATCACAAGAGATTGTTGGAAGAAGATCGCGGACCTAATACGGGCGGCATGGGGGCTTATTGTCCCTGCCCTCTGCTAAACCAGGAACAATGGCGCACTGTCGAAAAGGAGATTTTGCAGAAAACCGTTGACTGCCTTCGTCAAGACGGTATCCTTTACCGTGGCGTACTCTATGCCGGGCTTATGGTAACCAAAGATGGACCTAAGGTTCTGGAATTTAATTGCCGCTTTGGTGATCCAGAAACGGAAGTTATACTCCCCTTGCTGGAATCGGACTTGTTATCTATAATGAAAGTAAGACCTTAGCTAAATTTTGTTTTGCTGACGCTAAAGTTTCGGTTGGGTTAAGGCTTGCGTAAGTGGCACCCTTAAACAAGCTCTGCCCTTGAAGTGGAAAGAAGATCACGTGGCTGTCGGTGTGGTCATGGCGAGCGAAGGATACCCTGGTTCGTACCCGAAAGGAAAAGTGATCTCAGGTAAAAGTGTCTAAATTCAAAAAGTTTCCTACTTCGCTTATGGATACGTAGTCATTCTAGCTGACTGTTGTCACAGGTCTAAATGAATTGCCGTCCAACTGCATCACGTTCCATGCCGGTACTGCGTCACACGCGACGGACATTGTTACAAGTGGCGGTCGCGTACTTTGCGTCGTAGGGTTAGCCCCAGGCATCCAACCAGCTTTGAACGCGGCGTTGGAAGGAGTTGGACAAATCCATTTCGATGGTGCTCAACACCGACGTGATATTGCCCGTAGGGGTATTGCAAGGTAGATTTGCCCATATTCCATCTGCAAAGGTCATCCGTGAAGTTTACCTTAACGTTTGTGTTCTAGGGCGTTGTTACAGAAGGGAAAACTCAAATATGAGCACGCTGGTGTCAGCATTGACAATGGAGAGGCTGTTGTTCGCTCCATTAAGCCTTTGATTGAATCAACGTTCCGTTCTGGCGTTGTGGGAACGATTGGAGGTTTCGGCGGGTTGTTTGATCTCAAGAAAGCCGGTTACTCGAATCCCTTGCTCGTTTCGGGAACAGACGGTGTTGGCACCAAAGTCAAAATTGCCCAAGAACTCGACATCCATAATACAGTTGGCATCGACTTGGTTGCTATGTGCGTGAATGATATCTTGGCCCACGGTGCGGAACCGCTCTTCTTTTTAGATTACTTGGCCAGTGGGAAGCTGCACGTGGAAACGAATGTGCAACTCGTGGCAGGGATCGCGGAAGGTTGTCGCCAAGCAGGCTGTTCACTAGTTGGTACGCTTGGCGTAATTTTCTGGCGTCGGAAAGAAATGCACCTTTAATGTCTTTGTTCTTCAGGCGGAGAAACGGCTGAGATGCCTGGAATGTACCCACCCGGTGAATATGACTTGGCGGGCTTTACTGTCGGTGCTGTTGAGGAATCCCAACTCATTCCGCGCATGGCTGACATTCAGTCGGGGGATGTGCTGATTGGTTTAGCTTCTTCCGGCGTACACAGTAACGGTTTTAGCCTCGTGCGGAAAGTGGTGGAGAAGAGCAAACTCACTTTCAGATCTGCTTCGCCCTTTAGTAGCGGCACCTTAGGTAACAGTCTTGGTTTGTCGACCTTGACGAGAACTAAAGAAGTCAAGATTTGCTATGAACACAAACATGCATGAATTAAACTCCGTGCCGTAGCATACGTTGTCCATTGTGTACTGTGGGCAGTGTAAATAATGGCGTTCTTACTAATTCTACACAGGAGAGGCATTGTTGACACCTACAAAAATCTACGTGAAGACCGTTTTACCACTGATTCGTGAGGGTTACGTGAAAGCACTAGCTCACATAACTGGAGGAGGCTTAATTGAAAACATTCCACGAGTCTTGCCACCAACCAAATGTGTTACAGTAGATGCGGGCCGTTGGCCAATACCACCCGTGTTTGGTTGGCTAGCAGCAGCAGGTAACAGATTTTTCCACTCATTCAAGAGGTTTCGTTTTATCTGTTCTTCTGTTTGTTTTTTGTTCATCTTTTCTCTTGTTCATAATTATTCTTATTTATGTTTTTATTAGGAGAAATCAGTGAACCGGAAATGGTGCGCACTTTCAATTGCGGTTTGGGATTGGTGCTCATTGTAGACCCTACCGACGCTGAAAAAGTGTTGAAACTCATAGGACCAACTGCCCAAGCATCTGCGGTTGGTACAGTACAAGACTGGAATCCAGGTGAGCCTCGCGTAACGTCACCATTTGTTCCAATACTATACCTTGTCTATAGAACATCCGCGCGTGCAAGTGAAAAACTTTGCCACGGCGTTGGAACCGTTAATGCGCCCTCATTTGCAAGTACCAAAAAAGAAAAAGCGAATTGGCGTTCTCATATCTGGCAGTGGAACAAACTTACAGGTGGCACTGATTTAAACAAGCTTAAGTAACTTTATTCATATGGCTATTTCAGGCCCTTATTGACCATACAATGAATCCGTACAAATGTAGCGAAGGCGAAATAGTAGTCGTAATATCAAACGTCGCCGGCGTCCAAGGTTTAGTGCGAGCGGAAAAGGCTAACATTCGAACGGAAGTATTGCAAAAATAAAAAAGTCTTTGTATTCCGTTTTTAACTCCTATATCTTCAAGGTAATATCTCACAAAGATTTCTCAACCCGTTTGGATTTCGACAACACGGTGACAGCTACCCTGAAAAAATATCACGTTGACTTCGTTTGTCTTGCCGGGTTCATGAGAATCTTAACAAAAGAGTTCGTGGCGAAATGGCATGGGCGTTTGATAAACATCCACCCGGCGCTTTTACCTTCCTTCAAAGGTATCCATGCTCAAAAACAGGCGTTAGAAGCTGGTGTGACCATTTCTGGTTGTACTGTTCATTTCGTTGAGGTAAGTTCATCTCCGTAGTGTTCCGAAATTTTTAAGAAATGTGTCTTTCGATGTTCCATTTTCTTAGACTGAAGTTGACACCGGTGCTATAATTAGCCAAAGAGCTGTCCCGGTGTTAGCGAGCGATAATGAAGAAACTCTGGTTGAACGAATCAAAGAAGCAGAACATTTAGTGTATCCCGAAGCCCTCGAGCTACTAGTCAGTGGGCTTGTAAGCTTAGGGGCCGACGGCCGTCTTCAACGGCATTCCACTTAGTACAGGGTCAAGTTCTATTTAGCCAACGTGCCAAACCAGCCTAGCCATGTACAAGTGCGATAGACATGACTTTATTCAACGTTACATATTTTTCTTATAAAGAGACGTAGGAGTTAGACGCTTAATAACAAGGCCGGGCTCTTGCTTTTGTGTATGACAAATAACGCATGCATCCTGCAAAAATGTCAAAAAAAGTTTTGGGGATTACAACGATTTTAAGAAAAACTAGGCTTACTTGTATTGATAAACATTGGTCATGAAAGGCGTGCCGGCATCCGAAAACGGTAAGGCTACTCGCTTGTCGTGCATCTGCATAGCACCGCCAAATCAAAAAGGTTTTAACTAACCTGAAAGCTGGGATTAGTTAATTTTACCTTTAACGAGAAGTTTCCTATCGCACACTCCGCAGGTTGTATCGTTACGAAGCGCCATTCCTCTCTGCTGCATACGCAATAGTTTGTTATGCAACCCAAAACAATCAGCCACTAGAATTTTTTGGCATTCTTCTTGCAAAGCTATTTGTAGGTTATAGTCCTGTAAAATCTTCACAAGCGAATCTCTTAAACCAGGAATCTTAAGCCCTTTCTCTATTCGTAAGATAAGTATTCTGGGGTCCACATGTGTGCCAATATTCCTCAACAACACGTTTATGAAACCTGAAACAGAAAGCCATCAATCACTATAGTTTTAACCAATTCTTCAGTACTTGGTTTAGATAAAGAATGGTCAATTAAATCTTCCCACAATTCGCGATCGTCTTGACTTTTACAAAATTCAATAGCTTGGTGGATATCTCCCAACTTGGTAGTAATTAGTTGCAAAGCCTCCTTGGAATTTCCCATACGAGCTAACAAAATAAAAACGTAAAACTCGTTACGGCTTTCAATTAAACTTACCAAGCAGGAAAACCATTTCAGGTATAAAATTTCTGCTTTGGCATATTTGAAGTGCCTCTTGAATGGGATACTGGTCACTTGCTTTTAGGAAAGGTAACAACTTATCTTTGGCAAAATCAGCATACAAACGGACTAATCTCCCATGAAATTTGCTGCTCGCGTCTTTAGCATCTTTTTGATATAGTGCGTCTAAATACTAGTAAAAGAAATAAAAAAAATCTCAAAGCTTGTAAAAGTTTATCAAGCACGCGTGAACGAACCTTGAAAAGAAAATTAGGCCTGGCTTCCAGTTTGGCTACCACTAGGGCAGGTGAAACTTCAGCCTGATGCTCCAAAAATAAGCTAATGGCCTGCTGGCTGTCCAGTTCCATTAGCTCGTTAATTTTATCTTGTATAGCCGGAAAAAGCTGGTGTTGTGCAATAAGCTTAAAGACGTCGGGGTGTTGCAATCTACGAGAAACACAAAACCATCAATGAGCTATTATGTACTAAAAAAGAAAGGAATTACCTCAAATACATGGCAAACGCTCTGTCGTACTTCTTTTCAAAGGAATATAATAAAGCCAAGGCAAGAAGTAACGTCGGGTTATCTCGATCATGGCGAAGAATGTGTTCCAACACAGCGTTCATTACAGCAGGCACATGGTAGAGCGTAGGGGACCATTCTTTAATTAACCGTAAGAAACCCTAAATAAAGCAAGTAATTTGACTTCGCTTTTAACCAGCAATGGCTCTTTACCTGCGCATCGGTCTTAAGAAATTCGAAAAGAACCATTTCGTAAATGTGAGGATCTAGTCGGCAATCACCTCTTGGCAAGTAAGGTGTAACGACTCGCAACTGGCGCAAACGCGCAAATTTGAAAACTTCCTCTTCCCATAGTTTCTTATCTTTGCCTAAAATCGTGACACAGAGCCGCGCACCGGATTCGTAGTCTCCTTCTTGTAGCAAATGGTCTAAATAAATTCGGCCAACGTGCAGTGCGGTATGGCGCTTAAGACACTTGCCGTTTGGCCCCGTCACTTCGGCTAGTGCTGCTTCGTACGACCTGAGAATACATAGGTATTTTTTCTTCGAAGCATTTCTACTCTACTGTAATACTCATGTTCCAGCAGCCATGCGACATGATCGTCCGCGTCCCTAGGTTTAGCCAACACAACATCTTTCGGGCTGACGATGAAAAATAGGCCTTCTTCCGGCAAACACTCTAAGAGATCATTTGTTTTCAAAAAGTATTCGCTAATGTCAAGAATTGGCAAATTATTTTGTACCGAGATGATAGTCGATGCTTGTATATTCCTGATAGCCTCGTATTGAAAGTACGTCGGTAGAAATTTCGGAGAAACTTTCAGATTGTGGTTCAATTAATCTCATCTGTGGCCTTGAGCTCAACCCGTCATCGTCTTTGTCTTTCGGCAATGCTAATACGGCCAAATGTGAATTGAGCCATCCCAAACCGCATACGATAAATTCAATCGTTGTAAACATAGAAACTAAGGGAGAAATTCTTCGTTGAATTTGCATTCTTTTACTTAATCCAAAGAAGGATCAATAAAATGGTAATTTATATTACCAATTTCAACATAGTGGAGCGGTAAACTAAGATTGTTGGCTTCTATTGGTGAGCGCTGTCTGACGATACACACTTTGACATCGTCCGCCCACCCAACTATGAGAGTTACGTCGTCCTTCCAATATATATGACATCGGTAATTATCAGGATTCAATCTAAAAAGTCAGAGGATTATTTCTGTAGTCTTCTGTTAGTAACAAGTCATATACCCGGGGCTGATATCTTTTTTGATTAAGCTGATGGTTTTCCGCGCAGTCATATCATAAACTCGTACACCAGCGTTCGACGCCCACGCAGCAAACCGTCCTCTCCATTGGATATTTGTAATATACCCCTCGCCTTCATAAAGTGTTGTCGCTTTCAAACGAGATAAAAAAACCTTTTCGTGCAATATTAGACGCTCGTCTCCTATTAACGGAAAGACCCTCGTAATTTCCCACTGAATTCTATAGTCTTGTATTACCCGTCAAGAATTTTCGTCCAGAACCTGGCTTGGAGTAGTTGGGGTCCAGTGCTACTGACTTGACAGGCCTTTCAAGCATCAAATTATGCGAATTTTCTGACGTGTAAAGACCGCTAATAAAGACCTATAACAAGACTTCACCGTTAAAAGCTTTCTTTTTTTTTTAAAAAAACAAGAATTCAACGCACTTTTCCATCATCGGAGCAGCTGGCAACGTACTCCCCTGCACCATCTATTGCTACCATATTGACAGCCATGCTATGCGAAGGTAATTCTTGTCTCGCGACGTTTCCCAAATGGTCGAGTATGTGTAAACCACCCCAGTGGCTTCCAAGGCAAACAAACTAGCATACACAACACTTTAATACATTCCTTCTAAGTTATGTAATATACTTTTGGATGAACTGCGATGCAACTTGCAGCATCTTTCTTGAGGATCATCTGCAAATCATTGGACAGCCTTTCGTATTTTAACTTGGGTTCGGTTTCTTCCTCTTCCTCCTCCTCGTCTTCCTCTGTATTGACCAAATCTTCGGCTTCTATGGCATGGTTTTCCAAATCGACCAGGTTCCCATCGTTGTTTATCGTCAAATTTGAACTTCTAAAACTGTCTTCCATTATGTGCTAATGTGACGTGCCCTAAGACTTGTTTTTCTGGACCCGTGTTTGATAACAAGCGGGTGTTGCCCAGCGACGCAAGCCAGGCTCCACCTTTTCCCTCATTTCTTTCCAAAGCAAAAATGGCGCTGTTGTTACGGTCATGCAGATTTTCGGCATGCTTTACCATAGAAAATCCGTCCCTACATGAACTCATTTTGAAAAGAAGTTTTAGCAGAACCAATGTAGAGTTAGCTAAACCTCTTGCCGTCGGTAAGTAAACTGAAGAAACAATTTAGTTTCACGTTTTTAAATAATGCATGGAGACGTGGAACATCACATGTTTATTAAATGTCGGTGGATGGGATTTAGGTGGCAAAAAGAAAGCTGGTAAAATGGGCGCTATGGTGGAAAAGAAGAAAATTCCAGTTGAGACGGATCCCAATAAATTGGTGAACTTCGTGAGTGGCAGCAATATCCTCAAAACCGGCGAAGACATCCAGTTAAAGCCTGATAGCGAATATCCAGACTGGCTGTGGGAATTACGCGTTGATGGGCCTGTACCCCTCGAAGAATTAGACCCGGACACCTTAGCGTATTGGCGGCGGTTACGAAAGCTTTCATTGGAAAGAAATTGTCAGTTAATGAGACTCAAAAAGTTTTGAAAAGTACCGTCACTTATTAGCCTCACAATAAATTTGTTTAAATTCAATGTTTGGAAGTGGCAATGTGCCTCAGTTCATCTTCATTTTATTGTATTACTTTTTAAAGTCGCAGGTAAGCCTGTAGATTTTGGGAGGCTCTACACTACTTTACTTTAATTAGCAGACTTGTGCTCTATTCGATAGATGGCGTTAGATTGGTCTGATCCCGACTTGGGGACTTTAAATTCAATGTGAAATGTAACACTTTCTAGTTAGCTGAAATCCTTTTGAACAATAAGTCTCTTTTCGGTTAAAGAATTAAAATCGTAGTCAAACCGAATTTTATTAAAATGAACTGGATTTAAAGTTATGATGTTACCAGTTTGACTTGAATTATCGCCAGGTTTGGTCTTATGAGAGATTTTATGGGACACTTTGTCTATTTGGTTTGTGGGACTCGAGTTACAGTGCAACCAAACAAATATTAGTTGGGTGCAGTTCAAGCGACAGTGGAGGTATGGGAGAGTTAAGAAATAAACGTTAGAGACTAGACCTATGGAGGAATTATTCGATTCGATTTGTGTGACACCTTTACTGTCGTAGTGTAATAAGAAGCGCGAATAACTTATTGATTAAGTTTGTAATGTAATTCGTGTGAAAGTTTGGGAACATTTTTCATAAGCAAGTAATGCATAGAAAAGCCTCGTAAAATAGCTCAGGAGAACCTAATGTGAAAACTCACGATTATATCACTATTAAATGAGCTTGTAATACCCGTAAATAAAGGTTACCCACCTTTATTTACAGGTATTACAAGCTCGTTTAATAGTGATATAATTTCCTAGTGTATTCCTTAATTCTGAATTTGCTATCCGATACTGTCAACTATCCATACGAGTACTTGTCAACCACCTGCTGGTTCCGACTCAGTTGACAAAATCTGGTGAACTCTAAAACGGCCAGAAATTTAACGTGTTTCAGGATATAGTTAGGCGCGGGCATTGCTATCTGTTTAGTAACTCGTTCTTTGGTTGTAGCTTTTTAACTTTTGGCGAAATTTCTGGTTACAAAAAGTATCAAAATAAAGATGATGTGGAATTCCCGTCAGTCTACTATTTATATAAATCCCGTAAGCTTAAGTGACTTCTTCCCTATTTTTCGTCTTCTTTTCCTTTTTTCCCCGACATAACTGTTTTAGCAGGAAACTGTTTCAGTCGAAGGGGTTACGACAAATCCCGAGGATGCTACAACTTTTTATATGTACAGTATCCCTTTACACATCCCTATATATTTTTTTATTCGTCCGTACTGCGTAACAACATGCAAATACTACAGAAAGAATGACTATTATAGGCCTTGGATTTTCCCAAGCCCAATTGATACTTCTTTTTACGTACTTGGTTATTTTCATTCTGAAGATACGACTGCATATGATAGGCCTAACCCAGCAATTTGTGCGACCTTAATTGAAGCAGACCCTCGGCTTACAAATTACAGAGGATATGTACTGGACGAATACCGTACGATTGATTGTTCACTGTTAGCTTTTAATACCACTACTTAGTTTTGCAATTCCATTCTACCTCGTAACAGGCTCTCGTGGGTTCGGAAAAACGAACGCTTCGTCCTATTGTTTAACATACATCGCTCTGCAAAACTGATTTTTTACTGTATTTGAGTTAGCGTACATCTTTAGAGTCGAAATACACGCTTTTGTGTACTATCATACCTATGTGTTCAGAAATGATTAACGGGTCTGACGGACATATCTTCAGAGTACAGTTACTTAAGTCATCAAGTAACCCGAGATTAGAAGATTTCTATAAATTGTCAAAAGGTTTGCAGCAGGTTACAACCCCAAAAAAAGAATCTTTATCGGTCCGGAATTTCCTGTGCTCGCGGCTTACAGGCGAAGACGTTTGGTCCCGCTAAAAGCCATCGCACGTTAGTGGTCTGGGTTTATCTCACCTGAAAGCTTTGCCGTGCTGCATCCCAAGACTTCCTCAGTGCACAGCGAACCTTCGGTTAGGAAGGATATCTGTTAGCCTTTGGGGAACCTGGTTCTTAGTAAAGTGTAAAAGTCAGGACTTTAGTTTTGTGATCAGTCGGATGTTTGTTTTTTCGTCGTGGTAACGAAGGACCGTGTACAGTTCTTTTATGCTCTGACGTAAACCCAGCGTTCATATCTAGACTCTTTGCGTCACTGAGCGGCGATTTTCCGTTGAAACACCCAAAGAAGACGCAGCTTGCGTTATCCATCCTGAGTGTTCCATGTGGGATTCTGTGTCGCCTTAAGTCCCATGTTGCACGGCAAGAAACGATTCTCCAGTGGGTGAGAGTTTCTTATTGCAAATATATCGCTCAAAAGGAATAAAACCGCGCGGTTGCCTTAAAACGGAAAGTGATGGTAAAGCTGTTCGACCAGTTATATGTAGGTTTGAAGGTTTCCCTTTTCAAACTGTAAAACTTCGCAACAGGATACCTAACCAAGATTAGTTTACATTTTCGGACTTCTTTTTCTCGAATTCTTAAACTTCACCTGAAAAAAAGCTAAACATTGTTTCTAATCCTCCCTCTTTCGTTCTTACCATAAAAATGAACTGAACTTTCTTTTTATTTATGCGCGTAACAATATGGCGGAATTCTGGAACTCGAAGTAAAAAGTGCTTGACCATAGTTCATAGCAGCATCGTTTTAATTTGCTTCGTCTTCCAATTGGTCATTCTTAAAACGAGGATTTAAAACAACCGATAATTTATGCAGATGACTCATAAGACAAAACAATCGAAAGGGTACATGTAACTTCTTTTCCCTTTCAATATGTTTTGTTTCTGTTTTTTTTAAAAAAAATATCGACTGGAAATCGCCAATTTCCTTCTGGGTAACAAAGTCTCGTGACTCTCCAACGTGATGAGACTTGAACCCCTTGTAGCTTATTCGTTAGGGAAAGAATATTCCAAACTTGGGTGTTACGCTGTGCACCCTTTTCTTTTACACGAAGGTACCATTGGAGCTATGAATATAATTTTTATACCTAGTAAGACAGTTTATTAGGTTCCGAGCTCATGGCTACCCTGTCAGGTATTCAACACTTGTCTAATAAAATAATCCACTAAACTTTTAATAGAGCAAAAAGTGGCTGTTGCCTTTTTCCTCAAGAATGATTAGCAATTGTACAAGATGAAGGATAATTTGGTACACGAAGCGGCTGTCAAGGGGGATTTTGGGTCAGCTTCCATGAAACCTCTCGCAAAATTACCCTTGGCACAGGAACTTTTGTTGATGGCGTACATTAATACACGTTAGGGTAACACGGTAATTGTGTACACAAGCAGGTCATTGTGGTCGTTGTTCGCAAGGACTTGGGCTTAGGACATGTAAGGATGCAACACAACTTCGAACTCACTGTCCTTGTAGATGCTCCGTCTTTAGTGACTGATATGTCGTCTTTCGTTGCTTTTAGATGTTCTAACCAGTCAGCTGTAAGCATGAAGTGCTTCGGTAATAAAGGAAAAACCTTCCACGTAAAAATCGTCCTATTGGATGAACACGAATTGCTCCAAGAAATCCAGGTAAGGAAATCCCTACCTTATTGACTATGAATTCAAGCGAAACTTGTGTCTGTTTGCCAAGTATAATGTCCCGAACGGTCGTTAGAACCACCGGGTCGTGCCGGAGCTTTTCATGCTAGAGTTTTTAAGATGCCTCCCCTCAAGTTAATTTATTGTTTGGGGGATGAAAAGCGAAGTCGTTAAATCAGATTTTGCCCTCTTAAGGCAATGTCAATCCGTAGGTGTAGCTTTACGTATGTAATGTAAAGACGCACACAATGCGACAAACTTTACCTTTACACAACAGATAGGGTTTGGGAGTCGTATTCTAGGGCGTATTCTTGACTAGACACTTGGTATCTGATGAAGTGTTGACAATGATGCTGCCGATGGCCAGCTTTTCTGTATAATTTTTTTTTAGATATAAATATATCGCGTCTGACAAACCGGCATTCTGCTGACTGTACAAACAACGCTAGCCATTGAAAGTAAAGGGAGGATCATTTACCACTTTGTGTGTTTTGTGAATACGTCTTCAACTTGAAACAAGACAGCAAGGCCATCTCCTATCCTAGATGCATACCTGACTCGCATTAATGATGTTTTTGCAGCTCTCTACAATGCCAAAGCGTAGACTGCCACCACAGTCATCGTACCGGCAGAATGTCGCCTTGATGTAGCATATGCTAAATCAAGGCGTCTATATAGACGCTCACTGCCTACCCAACAGACCTTTCTAACACTACACTTCCCCGCTCCCATGCTATCGTTCTTGGAGTTTAGTCAAAAGGCAAAACATTTCTAAACTGCAGTAACGTTCTGAAAGTTTGTGTATGTACGTAAGTACGAATGCTGATGTGTAGATTTCTAGATACCTACGTACGTAAGTACTGTACATTGCATACATGTACTTATGTAGGTGTAAAATAGCCTAATGGGCCCATTGTCTCACTCCCAGCTTGATTACTCACAGAGATCGTTTGGCTAGACCGATTTCCCTTGAGATAGTACGAATACGTTGCGAAGCCAAGAGAATTGTACAAACAATTGTTCAAAGACTTTTTCTTTATTCTTAATAACGGGATGACACCATCGCTAAAAGTCAGTTGTAACAAAATACGTATACGCCTGAACCTCACGTGTTGAAGCAGCTTGTAAGGAAATCCGCGCCATATATTGATTTTTTTTCGTCCCCGAGCTTTATAATTTTCAATCGTAATTATTGTGTTGGAAAAAACAATCTTAATGGTCAAGTATTTTGAAATAAGTCGACTTTTTTATCAATGTTGCTCTTTTTCTATTATTTTGCATTGTTCCCCGTTTTTAGCTCAACTCATAAATTCGGCCGTGTATGGATGTAACATAAGAAGTGAAAGTTGTACCGATCGCCATTGACCGCAAATCTGCTTTTCATGACCATCCCCGCTGGGCTGCTTATTTTTTCGTTGTGATCGGAGTTTGTGAGGGTTTCTTTTTTAGGGAACCTGAACAGAAAAAGCGTCAAGAAGCAATGCGAACAGCTATCGGTTACAAAACGTAGCCCTTCTACAAAAGCCGTTGCTGAAGACTAAATAAACGAATTAGGGTTAGCTATTTTTCGTGTTTTTAGTTTTTTGTTCGTGTGCCTTTCTCCCAAAGTCCGTGTTTAACGATTTTCGATCTAGAGATACTGTACTATGACAGCACGCACTGTGGTTGGAAAAAAAGGGGGGGTTTGAGATGTGCTAAGAAGCCTTCCAGCACGGTCATCTTGTAAGGCAAGGGGTGGTCAGACTTCTGGGTTCACCGATCTGCTCCGAAGACAGAAAATCCTTTCGTGATCGACCCTATGGTGCAACCCGGGGGAGGGAGGGAGGAGTCCAACCAGGTTTTACGAGGCAAAACCAATTTAAAAGAGCGCAATATTAACAACATCATACGAAAGTTTAAGCCGAAAAAGAATTCTTGTAACTCGCTCGGGGGAAAAGAAACAAGTCTTCAGAGACGGCAATTAAACTGTGATAGCGACAAAAAAAGTCAAATTTCATGCTAGTTTGACATTTGGCTATCGGTAATGCGAGACATGTACAGCTAAGGACATGAGGGCAGGACTTGGGGTAGGTGTTAGCTTTGCACTTCGTTACCTTACGACGTGTAGTCGAGTTGCGCATCCCTGGAGATCAGCTTCCAGGATATGCTGAGATGCGCTTGGTAAATAGAGCATCGCGACCGTGAATTGTTTCCCAAGATCCACCAAAGTCGCCTGCGTTGTAAATAAAAGCTGCAAAAGCCAATTAGTATACCGGTCCCCTTCCTGTTTGTTTTTGTCTACCTCTTCCAGCTCACCACTTCTTCTCTCATCGGTGGTCGGGTCCCTGCTCCTTGCGGGCCTTCTTTAACCAGTCAAGATAGACGGACATGTTGCGTTGACCTCTTGATCTGATATGTTGGCAAGTTCTCGCGTGGGAATTAGCCCCCGGACAGGTGGATGTGTAGCAGGAGTTTACCTTTGGCCTGGTCCTTTCTTGGGCACCATCCAGGCCTGTCGCTTGACAATGGTAGCTCAAAGGAGGTTCGTTAAGAAAATAATGACGCTAATGTGGGCTTGAGGCCGCTCTAGCGGCAAGTTTGGATCGGATGGCGAGGTATTGCAGCGGTGTTCGCAATATACACGGTAGGTCAAGCTTGTTGTGCTGGATATACTCTTGGCCTTTTTGCTTTTCCTGCGATTTTTTCGGTCGCCTTTTTTTTGGGGGGGAGGGGGGTTGAGTGTCGTAGATTGTGTGTTTCTTGTGGTCCAGTGGATAAGAAATTAACACTGTTTCCGGCAATTAATACTTCAGCCTGTTTTTTCGTTCTCAATAGCTCAGAGACAATGGCAAACTTGTTTTGCTTTGATATGAACGCTCGCTCTTAGTTACGAAGGTCGTGACTTGGACCAGGGCTAAATGACTCCTTTTAAAAAGCTATTATAGTGGATTTTACAGTGCAGACGGCCACCACACCTCTGTGTCACGAAAAGGACACAAAAGGGAAAATCCTACAACCAGAACTTTTACGATTAGAAGTAAGCTGATCTCGAATTATTTTCATTGACCAAAAGGCGAGACTTTGGGTGGAGGAACTTGGACGTCACTCGAGTCATCTTGACAAGTATGTGTCAAGTGCCTCCCGAATCCTTTGCATCAGAGAATTGGTTAGCCAAAAAGGTACTTCGATAAGTGTACTTTGAAACGACATGCCAAGAGGTGCTATTTTAGACGTATGACGTAATGTCTTCCTGTACTCTTTGCACCTCCTTCGTGGTTGGGTTATGAATATGTCGAGATTTTCTGATTAGGAGTTTCCTGTATTAGTGTCATACTTAGTCACGAAAGCGTTTTAGCGAACAAGTGGGGGGTTGCGTTAATTGCCCTGTCCAGATTTAAAGATTTTTAATCTTCACGAAAGAATTGGAAGGTACAGGAAGGTTTAAGACAGTGAATCTAACGCCAAAGATACGTACGCACCCATAACTTGTTGTTACTGTTATAACACTACATTAGCGAGATATTTCGCTTTCAAGCCATCCTAGATTATAAGTATTCATTAGCAGTCACTTATTTTTTTATGTCTATAATTTAGAGCATGTACTGTTATAACACTCGGCCGTCATGCGATATTTCATGTTTCAAGCAGCCTAGGTCTTCAAAAGTCGTGAATTAAAAATTTTAGGGTCACACTTTCGCTTTCGTTCACGTTACGCTTCTTTGCTACCAATTTTGGTATTGCGGTCGTCCGTGTTTCTGCCGCGTGTAGCGTGGTTAATATAAAAGCTGAATCCCAATCTGGGCCACTTGGACAGTTCCTTTTGTACTTACTGGCGGGCGAGCAAGGCGTAGTTGTCAGATGCAAATTAGGACCTGTCTATTCTAGGTATAAGATCCCTCTTGTACCGAAAGATATTTTCTACCATCGTTCGTTTAAGTTTTTTTCCCCATTTTTTGTAATCTTACAGGGTTAGCAGATTTCCTGGGTGATACATTTATTTGGCGTGGCAGAAAATGAACTCACAAGTCTGTTGTTTTTTAATAAAGAAAAGACTCGATTAAAAAAACTTTCGCTGTTATTTTCAGCGGTCGACTGCCGCTTGTTTTTAAAGGGTTTTACACTGAATTATATGTTTTCACCCTTCAGTGAAATTAGCACTGACCTGCCGTCCTTGCGGGATGACAGCCAATAATGACGAGTGTCGTGTATGCAAATTAAGGAACGGTACAGTTAGCATAGGCCTATAAAGCGGAGCGCGATGACTTTGCCCGTTGGAAACGATGTTGTCGGACGGGCTAGCTGTAATTGTGTATACCGGTCCTGTAATGGTGGTAGGCGCGTTTTGAAGATCACTTGAGTTATTTGAGCCGTCCCCTCTTAGCTTCCGTGTAGTTCGTTTTCAGTCATTGACCTTTATTTTCCTCCAGATGACTTCAAATTCTTACCATCCCTGCTGGGATGGAGATGCCGTGAAGTCCGGTCAATGCCTCTACTTCACGAAATAGCGGTTACTTACAGCTTCTGGCCTTTTACTTTTCTAAGATCTAACTCATCTTACTTATCGTTAAACTTTCCTTATCACACAACCCTTACTCCCTTTTTTTTAAAAAAAAATCATTTCTTTCTCTAAATGTAAAAAAAAATTGACCACGTTTCCGTCCAGTTTATTCTAATGCATGCAAAAGTACCGTCATTTAGCAAGAGAGTCTTTCATCAACACAAGAAACCACTGCAAATGAGAGTCTTGAAAAAAATAACATCGTCCTTACTCAGGGTCTACGGCTGCTATTCAGAATCCAGTACACTTTCGAGTCCGTTGACATTGCCCCTGATTTCTCATAGAAAGGAAGAGTACCGTTGCTTACGCAGGTTATTACCAAGCATTTCTTGAAGCTGGACGTGGAAGCAGACGAAATCGTTCCACATGGTTGATTTCAACTTCTCTTGTCCGGTTCCTTGGTAAGATTGACTCAGCGTTAGAATCTTTCATTGCTGCTTTGTCAGCTAATTAAAAGAAAGGAACGAAGAAGAAACCAAACAAGAACTATTTTGGTATTAGAGAATGACTAGAACTCCTCCGTTGCCAGTCCCGCAACTTTCTCGGTTTCGGGTAGGCTATACAACCATGCCATTAAAACGAAAGGGGCGATCTCCATACATTTGTTGGGAGGGGTCTGACTGATGACAGAAAGCTCATGTAGCTTGTCTCGTTTGCATACGAAGAACTTTAAAAAGAAAGGCCCGCCAGCGTTACAAAGTCCGCTGTATTGGTGTATCGGTGGTAGTCGCCTTGGTCGACGAATACTCTTCGCGTTTGGGGTTCTGTTTGTATGTTATTCGGATTACGGGCGTACGGTTTGGCTGCACGAGGCCGGAGGTATATACACCTTAAAGGCTTGCTAAGTCATGATTGAAGTCGAGATTGCGGTAATGAGAGAAGAAAAACAAAAGAAAAAAGTATTACCCAAAAGGTGCACCATCATTTGCTGCCTTTTTTCCCGTAACATATTATCTCCTAATAAAGCTACGACTGTAACTGTAGCTGATTAGTTAGAAGGGCCTCTTTTTTTTAATTTAACTGCTTGTGAATCTGTCTCGCAGAAATAATGGCTCGCCCAGGATTTATGGTACGAAAATTCGCTAGATCGCTTTTTCAACAGTGGGTCTTTGAGTTCACTTCCTTTTTTTTAGTCTTGCACAAGTAGAAAATGTCCTTCCTTTATGCTGATTGCAGAAGAAAGAAGCAGTCTTTGTTAAAGGGAAAAAGAAAACGGAGCTTAGGTGTTGCGTGCGAGGTGCCGAGTTCTGCGAGTTAAGGAAAACGTGGTCTGTTCATTTGGGTGTGAAAATCTCGATGCAATTTCACGTACCGATAGATATTTTGTGATACCATCGGACTTTCTAACTACGGTACGGGTTTGGTTCTTGCACGCATAGAACATTAACGTTCTAGGGTCCCTTTTCCTTGTAAAGTTTTGTATTCTAGAGCAATCTTATGAGCGAAAGTTTTGTTCGAATACTTACAGCGTATTCGTGACAGCTTTAATTGCTGGATATAAAAGAATCAAACAAAATGTAAATAAAACTTTTTAAGCGTAATTTCTAAATAAAAGTAACCAATGTAAAAATAAAGAATAAAAAAACTTAAAATTTAGGAAATAAAAAAATCAGGTAAAAAGAAACTCGCAGTAAATCTTTTTTAATGAGTAATCTAGGACATCCGACTTGTTTTGATATGAACCGTTACCTAAATGTCTGATCTCCTGTGTTCGCGTTAAGCTGTGGCGTTACGGATATAAAATTGTCACGTTTCGTGACCTGGACCTTGGACCTTCGCCTCGCGGTACCATGAACATTTTAACTTATTAGCTTGCCGTGAGCGTCGCCAGCATTGTCTGTTTCGTCATCAGCCGCGCTTGTAAAATTAGGTGTGTTTTCCGCCGTTTAAGAGAAATTTGATCATAGCAATCAGCAAAATTTTTGATTGTGTAATTTTGAGCTTTCAGCATCTTAGCCTTGTTTTCTAGCAGTGAAGTTATATAGCTGCAATAGCCGCCAGATAGGTTCCTATTTAAAAGCTTGTCAGCTTCTCCCATTATCGTGCGGCAGTTTCAGTCAGCATCCCATTTTCTCAGTTCTCATGCATTTAAACATTAACTCAAAGTCTTTTGCTACACTACTCTGATCCTGAAAAATGGGATTATACAGGAAAAACTGAAAGGTTTGCGAGGCCAAATTCGTGGCATGTCGGAGTATCTTTCCGGGGTTGTCTAAAATGAAGGGGGAAACCTACTTGTGAATGCGAGAAATGCTTCTACGAAGCGTTAGAATGACTATTTGTCAGGATATGGAGGAATTCACTCGGTTTCTTCTGGATTATTCCTCGGGTTTCCATCCCTCATCGACCAAACCTGCCAGAATCCGGACTGGTAAAATCCACTGTTAAAAGATTCTTGGTGTCTTGGTTGGCCAGGTAGAGGGAGGAGGGGAGTTTAATTTCTAACCCCCTAAAGTTAAGGGCTTGGGGATTTTTCTTTTTATTAGGGTTAGAAAAAAAGTGAAGAATAGTGGACGAGGTTGTGCGTGTGCTGTAAGAATGGGGAAAAGGCAACAATTTGTTATGTTTTATAGTCAGGTAGGGGCTTCAATTTAGGAAAGAGAAGAAGTGAAATGGCGAGGAGTCTTTTATCCCTTTTTCGTTTTTATTTTCTGCAGCGAAGAAGCCTTGTGGTCGCTTATACTGCGCATAAAGCGGATAAACTGTTTAAAGAAACACTGGCATGGTTTCCTTGTTCAGCGTGTGTCGCTTTAATTTTTATCTCTAGTCCAAGCCTTGATTAATGCGTGTATTGTCTATCCTCGCGAGAATCGTTTTGTTCAGGGTATTCGAAGACACCTTGCCATTTGTGATGCCCTGTACGTCACACCCCGAGGTTTACCAAAGTCATTTGTAATTCATAAGTTCATTGTATTATACAAGACTCACAAAAGTCCATCCGTAGCATCAGTCATCATTTTCAAGGATGGCACCTTTGACTTTCGCATAAGGAACTTGATAAACCATGCGCTGTCATTTGTAACTGCCGTAGTTCGACGCATCCATCGTAACCTTGCAGCCATACGTAGCACTGGTACCATCGGCTGCTCACTTCCTTTTCCGTGGTTCGTCTTGGTTATGTAATCGCAATTCGCAGTTTCTGTTGACATTGGAAGGGTTTGCCTTGACGTGTCCATAATGGATGCGATCAAACATTCTTGTAGATATCTTCCGTCTTCTCATCGTCTGTGCTTTTATAGTCAAACACCCTCTCGCTTTTGGTAATTGGAAATGTGGACCTCGGCATAGAAGATTAGGCTCTCTTTTTTTGTTGGCTGTCTTGTATGCTATGTCTCGTTTTTTTATTGTTTATTCTCCCCACGTGTTTTGATGTGTGGGTTACGTGGGGCATACAGATATGCTGTTGCGTGGAAGTGGGAGGGGCGCACAGTTTGTCTGAGAATGAAGTGTTGAAAAAGAAAGGACGATAGAAGAGTTTTACATTTTAACGAAGATTAATTGACCCGTCTGTATATTTTCAGGTGGGCACCATTGGTCAAGATCTTCTCGATGTGGTCTTCAAGCATTTGAACTTGCTGGAGACAGCTTATTTTGGATTGCGTTTCTTGGGTGAAGAACGACAGTCGGTACGAAATTACAATTAACGTTATCCCTTCTATACGGCCAACTAATAGTTACACGTTTGGATTTTTTTCTCTTCTCTCTCTCTAGCATTGGTTAGACCCCTGTAAACGAGTTTGGAAGCAGCTTCATGGTAGTGTAGCCTAATTGAAGTCCCATATAAAGGCAGCTGATATTAATGCGTTTCTGATTAGGCCCTGGCCCCCACAACCTGTACTTTGCTGTCAAATATTATGCATCGGATCCCTGTAAACTGCTGGAAGAAATCACTCGGTGAGTTTTTGCATACTAAATTGCGTAATCAAACGACCTCGGGGGTTGTACGGCTGATATTTTAAGTTTGGTTACGGAAACTTTTCCAGAAGCTGGAGATTATGCTAAGTACCCCCTCGTACGTTTCCTCTGATGTTCTTAAAGGGACATTTTAAATGACCACGAAGTATGCAGCGTTAATTACTGCCAGGGGAGCAGTTCGTCGAAAAAGTGCTTTGGGCTGTGCTTTCTATTTCTTTTTGGGGTCTTGTTTCCTGCGTGACCAAGGATTTCTCACGCTCTGCTTTTATGACGTTAAACTGGTTAGTTAGGCTGAGACAATAATCGCCCAAGTCGCTCTCTTTCTAACTCGGACTTCCCTCTGATATGTGTTTGCGTTAACTGTCGGGGACGCGTGATGACGCTTGCCTGAACTTACACTCTCCTGTTAAATCGATTTCGAGATTAGTCGTCCGAAAACCAGTCGTCCGTTTTGTTAGCTTCCTGTGCGGAACTGAGATATTACCATAGGTTTTATGGGGATAATTTTTCTATTTTTATACCGTTGTTTTTCCACGGTTACGCGGACAAACTAGCTTGCTGTTTATCATAGTTTTTAGTACAACTTTTTTACCTGCGTCGAGTACTGTATATCTGAGGAAGTCACACTATAATTGTGTCTACTTGGAAACAGGTTTATGTGAAGAATAGCATCCTTTCGTTACTTCTTCATGTTCCGTCTTACGACACAAATCACACCTGGGTGCAATTACCCATGTTAGGGAACATAAAGTACGGTTAAGAACGGAGATTATATACATATGGGAGTATTCAGGCAGCGCAGGAAAGAGTGCGTGGCGTAATTTAAAGTTGGCTAATTGGCGAAGACCTTTCCGCACAAAACGATGCTATCGTTTGGGCGATACTCGTGAACTTTGCATTGCGAGTTTTAGAACAAGCACCACACCTTAGCAGATTCCGGACGAAAGTTGGGAAAAGCCTCTCGGGAAGCTGTAAAGCCTAGACGATATTTATGTGATGCCATCATTCTTGCCTAGAACTCGTTACTACTTTGAGAAGGTTTGGGTTTTTTTCTCATCTTTCTGAATCTTCCTTGGGTCGTTTCATGGTCAAGCTTAGGAAGGAAGGTATCCATCACAATCTATAGCTACAGTTTTTCCCCTTTCTTTCCCCCTTTTTTTTAATGACCCCTAGCCCGGGCGAAGCATTAACACTCCCACAGTTTTCCTACTCGTAAAATTTTTTTACACAAATTACCTTTGTGGTATCTCAAAGTCTTTTTTTCATCCGACAAATGAAAAGGTACACATCCTTTCGTTACAATAAACGAAATCAGTACGATGTCAAAAATGAGAAAGAGAAATTAGAAGATTGTTTAACGAGTTGCTAGTGAATAGGAAAGTACACCTGTAAAGGTTAATGGGCAACTTCGTTTTTTTTAACATCCTTTTATCAAATGTAGGTATCAGTTCTTCCTACAAGCGAAGCAAGATGTTTTGCAAGGCAGATTACCCGTACCTTCTGATTTGGCTGCTGAATTGGCAGCTTTAGCGGTACAATGTAAGTAGAGCTTGACAAAAGATCCAACGACAACAGTTTTGGACGACAAGGATGTTTTCTTTTTCTGTAGCGGAATTGGGAGATTACGATCCAAGACGACACACCGTGGGCTATTTGTCCGAGTTTCGTTTTGTATCGAATCAAACACCCGATCTGGAAGCCAGGATTGCCGAGCTCCACAAGAAAAATGCGTAAGTTTGGACACTTTTCTTTTGTTGGCCCTATTGCGACGTATTCATACAAGGTTGGGTGACATTTTGTAGTGGTTTGGTCCCCGCGTTGGCCGAAATGCGATACCTGGACAAAGTCAAATGGCTGGATTTGTATGGCGTTGACCTTCATCCCGTATTGGTAAGTCCATATTTTTATTGTATTTCACTGTGGGTATTTCTTACCACCCGCTGACCGCTGGGGATGGGTGTCGGACATTAATAATGAACTTGTTTCGTCAACTTTCTTCCCTTTTTCATTCTTTGGAAGATGTTAGTGACAGTCGAGGGGACGAGTGGGTGATTTTTGTTATTGCGAGTTGTAAATGCTTGCGTTTGTCAAAGGAAAGGTGCGGGAGACTTTTTTCGTCAACGGACCAAGGGAAGTTCTGAAAGGACAGTCACAGCTTTAGGGCCATCGTAACTGATGCTGAAAATTATTGGTCGGGTTGTGACCACTTTACCTTGACGTCTTCAGTCTCTAAACGAAAAAGGGACAGGAATGCGAGCTCTAGTTGTCGCCCACTCCTTTAGGAGTCAAGTGTAGCACCGTGTCGTAGTTCCTGCAGTCATAAAACTGTCAAGCACACTTTGGTGACATGGAACGTGAATGGGCACAAGCGAAAAACAGTTTTCGTGTCTATAGCTTCGATGGGCTGAAAGGTTTCGGACAATGGGGCAATAGGACTATAGGATAACGTCTTCTTCCGCCTGTGAAAGTTTATAAACCATTCCTAGAACTGTACTACTGCATCGACTCCGAGCGTTTAAGATTAAATATTGCACGTCCTCAACATGGAGCACGCGATGTCAAATGGAATTTTGTAAAGAGCAAACCGTCGTGTTGCTATGGCTTGAAGCTAGACTCTTGCGAAATATACGTTCAGTGTTATGCGCCATTAAGTGTTTCTGAAACAGAGGTAGATTACTTAACGCCATAACGAAAATAACATCTTTTTGAGATAGTTAATGCACCGATTTTGAATTGTATCGTGTTATTTAGATCATTCCATTTCATTGTTCCATGTTTACCGCTTACGGAGGGAACATAATTTTCTATGGTGACCTCCTTTAAGAAGGTGTAAGAAGAAAGATGGGCCCCAGCTTTCGGCACGTTTCCAGTGCCATTTCAAAAACTACTCGTAGAGTAGAAAACAAGCAGCATTCACTCGCACAATGCTTAAAGCTGTAATGCTCGACAGAACCCTTCAGCGCACTTCCTCTTTACGACTAGTTGTGTTGTATTTACGTTAGAACGCCAATTAGTCAACGAAGGGTTAGAAATCCGGAAAGTTAATAAATTCGGACTGACAATTCTTGGTATTAGAGATGTGGTAGGAAACTCCAAGACATATTTCTCTAATTCCTAAATTTAGTACATTGAGAGTCTTTCAGTAAAGTGGTCACTTGTTGCGTGAACGAGTCAGTCTAATGGATATAAATACGTGGACATCATACTTAATGAGAGCATTATGTGTGAACGCCATAGAAAACGCCCACATGTTATGTTAGATGGGCAAACGACTGACTTACTTGCATTTTAAATATACTGTTTAAAAACAACGAGGGGAAAAGAGAGACACTCCGAGGTAAACTCAGAAAATCATTCCAGAACGATGTCCTAATAAGTACTAGTACATTTGAGTATTTGCATTTGAGTTATTTGAAATATTTTTTTACATTCATACTACGATAAATAAAGATTGAATGGACTGAACGGAACATAAACACACGTCGATAAAACACACATTGCGGAAAACGTGTACTGTCACCGGAGTTGACCAAATCGGGAGTTTCCATAACTGACGTTGACAAAATTGGAGTTCTTGCGGTAGTTTATGCAAGATAAATAGTACGGTACCCTTCAACATACGTGCCAATATTTCATATTTTGTAGAACAGCACGAGCGTTCTCACTGCTGGCAAAAAAAACTCTTGTTTGAATCAAGCTAACCAGGAAACCTGCTGAAATAGCTTACTTCGCGTTCGTCTGATTGACGTCGACTTTCAGGCGAATACTCTTCATAATGTAGCTGCGTTAATTCACCGTGACAGCGGTCGTTATGCCTCTTACAAAAGTAATCATGGTTCAAGTCAGCAGGACAAACACCAGCGACCGTTTCAATGCCCTTGTGACAACAATGAAGTGCACGAGCAAACGAAGCATTCCTGGAGCGTACTGGTGACAAACTAACACTTATTCAGGCGAGCTGAACGTGATTCTTTAGTCTCTCGCTTGCTACCATAGCATTTTCTTTGATTTCTCTGAATTTGGAAAACCCACTTTGACTGATAATCAAGGTGAGCAATGTTTAGCTCACGGATCCATCATCCTCTCCCATGTCATTAGATTTTCCCCGAATAACCCCGCATTTGAACTTACCACGCCTACGGTGAGCTTTACGGCTTCGTTACGCTCTTAATAATGAAACTCTGAAGGTTTCGGCGATTCGTTCCAGTCGAAAGAAAACGGGCAAAATCCTTTCCCTGATTTTCTTTTTTTTTCTAATCGTCCATTACCCAGAGAAAATTAGATTGTCTGGGTGCAGCATGCAATTGTGTAGCCCTTACCGTTTACCCGAACTTTGGGGGTTTCAAGGGTGGTCTTTTTCGTCTGCCGGAAAGGGTTTAGCTCGAATAATGGGATGCGTCGACCAGAAATTTCTTGAACGTAGCCCGGCACGCGGGTGGTAAAATTTTATAATCTGGGGTTGAGATATACCTGCCGTTGTGGAAAATTTGGGGAATGTATTTTTGGTTTAGGCCTCCTACTAATTCCTTAAGACATGGAGTGGAAAATACTTCGTTGGGTGCCTGGAAATAACAATTACACTTTGCGTGTACCACTGTACTTGTATAGTACCTGGCTACGTGGATTTATTTGGTGCTTGCTTGCTTGGTCTTTTCATCCGTACTCTTTCTTAATGTTAGTCGCATGTCCGGAGATTATGCTTTGATGGAGACGAGTGTGGACTAATTAAAGAGACGGCAAAATTAGATATGAAATGTGACAGGGTTCTAACTAATAAGGGGCTATCCTTGGCGTGCCGTAGCATTATCAAGCTCTCTAATTTCACAAATGGGAAGGAGCTACGAACATACACAATAATTTTGTGCCGATGATGCGTTCTCGCAGTCTATACAAGGCGGTACTTGTTTCCAAGTTGGCTCCTTTTTGCGCTTTTTCTTCGTCTTGTGCCTTTCATGACGTTGACAAGTGCTCCGGTGTTTCTAACCTTTTGTGGCGCACCTAGTAATCTTGGTTGTCTCATTCTAGGGTGAAAATACGGTCGAGTACTTCCTGGGAATTACACCGAGCGGCGTGATCGTGCTGCGCAACAAGAATAAAGTTGGAAATTACTTCTGGTAAGTGAACAACCAGGCTTATTACACTGGACAGAGCAACGTAGTATTATAATAATGCCCTGCGACAAGCGGAAATGCTGGTTTCTACGCTGTCATCAGCGTAATTGGACAGTGGCCTGAACCATTTGTGAGTGTAAGGGACAACAGACCTAATCATACCATTGGTATGTCACCTGTGATAATGGTCCCGTGTATAATAGAAACCCTGTGGCCGCACAGAATTCGGATCCTCCATGAGAGTAGAAAGCTCGGCATGAGTGCTGCGAACCGTTTTCGACGGAAAATCGCTTCCGATTAGGTGGAAAACATGTAGAGTTACTTACCTTCTGAAAGCACGTACGCACACAAGAAAAACGCGTGGAGTTGCGTTTTCCATTACGAGCGTTAGTAGCAGAACCCCAAGGAAGGGTACGCGTAATTACGACGGAGGCTACTGTTGCGCAGAATTGCCGTGACTATATATGGATATTTCTAGCATGAATCAGGCTCAGCTAAGGGGAAGGTGAAAAGGGCAATGATGTTTTGTCGCCATTTTTCGTACCCGAGCGTAGTCTGCTATCACAAAAGTTGATTACAGAGCCAAATTCTCACTTTTTGCTATTTTAGAGGCATTTTTTTCTTGTCTTGCATACCTATTTTAGAGGCATTTTTTTCTTGTCTTGCATACCTAATTACCGAATTTGTATTTTTACGTGCTGTAGGCCGCGCATAACCAAAGTTTACTCCAAAGGACGGTTCTTCATGTTGCGTGTCTTGGATAAAAACGTACGGTAGCTGTTTACGCTTTTTAAAAATTTAATTTCGTATCGTAAAAAGAAGTTAATAACTTAACACGGCGGGTTTTTTTTCTTTTTTAGAACGACGAGAACACTTACGGTTTTGAAACGCCTTCCAAAGAAGCTTCCCGGGCGCTGTGCAAATGCTGTAGCGAGCACTTAGCTTTTTTTAAGTTGGTGCAATTGTCGGGGCCACCGGTAGGTAAATTCTTTCCCTGGAGTTGGGGCCACAAAGGCGAAGTTGACACCGCAGCTCACCGAAGCCCACCGACTTTTAAGCGATCACTGTCTCGAGGGAAGAGCAGGCGTGATGGAGTTAATGAGCAGGACGGTATGTGTCATTAAACTAATCTTCCATAGCACCATTCGTTACGTGATGTTAATTTATCTCTGGCCAGCAGCTGGGAAAGCAGACGAAGGCAGCGACAGCGACAAAAACAGCGCGTCCAAGCTATCGTCGACCTATACCATCCCAACGTAAGACTCTCGAAAGTCCTATTTTTGCAACATTAATATGATAATCTTCGTCTTTATAAAGGTCCAAGTCGTGCCAAAGCTTTTCCTCCTTCCAGCGTTCCGTGCTGGATTCGGATTCACCTAAAATGGGTCCCAAGTTCCCTCCTTCGGATAGCCTAGATTTAGGCAAAGGCTTGTTTCTAGCCCAGGAGAATTTGCGAAGTCGAGCAGTAAATGAACAAGGACTGCAGGATTCGTACGTTAACTCGCGAAATCGATCCTGCAGTGTAGATTCAAGAACGTCGACCAGTTCCGGTTCGCACAGAAGGTAAAAGAACTAAGTTTTCACGCAACGGAGATCGCTGATTAGATCATTTTTTATTTTGTCTTTAATATCCTGGATAGACATCGACGTCGAAGTCGCCGGAATTCAGACAACGAAAGTGATGTATCGCAGTCTTCCCAGCGGAGCAGGCATCGAAGAAGACGGTCACGGTCTAGGGACTCAAATGGTGACAGTGAAACGGATAAACAAAGCAATCATTCCAGTCGCTCAAGGAGACGTCACAAGTAATACTTTATGATTTTATCACTTTTACTTTGCAAGACTGAGTTTACTTTTTATCCTCCGGAAAGAAAGTTTGCACTCTTGCCTTGCTTATTTTGTAGAACGTTGTCTGGCTCATTTTTATAACGCGTCACTTATATTTTGCAGACGCCGAGACAGCGCCGGCTCTACGTATGAGTGGGTAGACTCGGAGGCTCAATGGCGCGAGGTGCAACAGAAGCTTGGTTTGCACAGCCAAGATTCATCTTCCTTCATGGAATTTAGCTCCGCTTCTTCGTTAATTGTTCACGAAGCGATGGTGAAAAAAGCCACTGAAGCCATTCCGTCTAACACCTTGCAGGAGAAAGCCAAGTTGACAGACGAAGAGAGTGGGAGCAAAGACGAAGGCTTCGTTAACGGCGGTTTGCTGGAAACCGAATCCGAATCTTCATCAAGCCGGCACCAAAAGCACAAACACAGACGCAAACACCATCACCGGAGCCATCGTGAAAAACACCGATCTCTACCTTTAGATGTTCGGCCGCACATCCAGTTTGGCCTGGTGGACCCGCCCAATGTCCTTTCACCTCGCGAACTCAAAGACATTCCCTATAAAGTTGCCACCAAGTAACTTACTATAATTTTTCGTTCGTTCGTTTTTCTAACCACGGTCGTTTTTGTGTTTTTGACAGGGACGGAACCACGCCTCCTTTGGACGGAGATAGTCCACCACCACCGTACACACCGCCTTCTGCCACCATGAATGAAATCGCCAAATCCTTATCAGCCATGCAACTGAAGCCGAACCGTGGAAGTAACAGTCACTTTGATCACGGTTTACCCGAGCCACAGTTTCGCTTGGGTCACAGGAATAACGAATACAGTGATTTCGTTGTCCCCATGCCTTCCTTGGGAATTGAGAACAGGTATGTAGCAGGCTATGACCAGGACGACAGTTTTTTCACCATTATCGGCGACCACTCACAAATTAATCCGTCTCTAACTGTCCTACCGCTTGCCAGTACATCGCCAACTGTCGTGAATGCGTCAAGTGTGTACCATGCTTTCTACGTTTAACCCATTTTGTATATACAACTAATACAATAACCTTTTAACAACAGTAGTCAGACCATTGCGAGTGTAGGGGTAAAATTGTTAAGGGAAGTGAGTTTAACTGTGATTCTTAGGAATTTACCCGGGCCGATGGTTGGAAACCAACGCTATGCCACGACGTGTCCTCCACAAGTACCGCATTACAACTCACTCCCACGGCCTACAGCGCACTATCCTCCAATCCACCACCAAAGCGGTTTTTCCACTTTGAAGCCAAACACGAGGAAAATGACAGATTTACACCCAGCAAACGTCTCTGGACTACCGAACACAGTCGCAGGGAAACCCATGTTTATCCATCCTACGCAACAGCACATAATATCTAGTTATCAATCCCCGTCTGCAAACAGCCTTGGACAACCGTTTCGCCAAGCTTTACCCACCGCAGGAAAACCCTTTTATGGACCAATACCGTTCACCATGACATCCACGTATTTCAATATAATTTTATTTGTATTGGTTGGAAAGGTAATTGGGATGTGGATTTCTCTAGGCCTACGTGGAATGCAGGTGGTAATCCCGAGCCTGTAGCTGTTATGAATCATGTACCTGTTACAGCGAATGTGAGTACTGTTGCTTCTTGTACCAAAGTGTCGCCATTGTCCGCTGGAGCACAAGTCAGACCTTCCAATTATGGACTTCAAAACGCGACAGTTGCACCGCAATCGGCTTCCACCAGATTTCTCACCCGCCCACAACCCCCACAATCCTCTTCTCAACTTTCCTTAAAACCTTGCATAAAACAATCTAATTCAGCTGGAAGACCTTTTGCTTATCACCATGAGGGAAAGGCAATTGGGCAGAACAATTCTTTCCCTCACGCTCACAGCACTCAAAATGCCCATGCTACCTTACCCCGACCCTTACACCAACGTAACCCTCCTTGTCACACTCCTGCTTCGCAATACGGCACAATACGCAAAGAGGTGAGCATTGCTTTGGCATCTCTTAAGTTTGGGTCACATTGGCTCGACATTCCAGTCTTACCATTTTTTTTTACTCGCTACGCTTGATATTATAACGCTTTATTCTGTGGGGTGGTGGCTTTTACAGACGCGTGACGTGACTGCCATACCTTCAACAACGTCGTCGACAGCAACGCAAAGGGTTAATAGGCACCAGCGAGCGTCTAGCTTGGAGCTGATTTTATCCCCAATGATTCAGAGTACAATGTCACAGCATAGAAAGTAAGTTTTCTATCAACTTAACGGACTGCAACTTGGCATGTGACTGACCGACTACCTGTTTTCTGTAGTAAATGTGACATGAAACGAATATGCGACGGTGGCGTTTGAAGTGTCCTGTTGCATTTAAGAGCATCGTGGGGATACAACTTACCATTTGTTTTCTTTTCGCAGGCCAATTTAATGACTTTAGCCGAAAACAGTGCCATCGAAAATGAATTACGGACCTTTTTATGAGTATCTTGATGCAGTGTGTATGTACTGGGTACATGTACGTACAGTTAAGTATATGTAAAAGTGTATCTTTGTGATTTGTGAATATATTGTGTAGAAACATTCTTCTATTCTTTGCGTATCGTAACCAAAGCGTTAAGCCTCTTGACCGAACATGTATTAATTCGTAGTACAGTACCTTCTCTTCCATCTTACTTTGTTTTATATCTGCCATAAGCAAATGCTTATTTGGAAGTAGAACAACAATACTCCTAAAATTCATTTCTTGAACTTCAAATAATAAAAAATACATGTTGTAAAACGATAAAAGCGCAATTTGTCTGCTGTGTGGCAGAAAGAACCCTGCAAGCTCCGGCTGGGCTAGGTGCGAAAGAATTCTGCTGGAAAGTAATGGGAGCAAGGCTGGGACAATTGCCGAAATGATCCTGCCGTGGGTATAGGAAGAACGTATGGCACGGGCCAGAAAGATCAGATCCGTGCTTAGTTCTTGTGCCTCTTCGTGCGTTTTCTTTTTTTATTTTATACACATAGAGTAAGTAAAAATTTTGACTACGGCGTGATCGTAGCTCTGTGGCTGTAAGGGTTCTGTATAAGCAGATTTAATACACTGGATACTGGAGCGATTATACTTACGCTGAATGTCTCACTGAAGTTTAAAAGGCGCCAGCTTATAGCGATTGTGTCTACATTGTTAATATATAAGTCTTCGAAATTTATTTGTAAGGGTGAGTTGGTTGAGCGGTCTAACGGGTAACGCCGAGATCGTAAGGTCGCAAGTTCGATCCCCGTTGTGGTCTTGTTATTTTATATGAGAAAAATTCCGGAGTATTTATACCTTCATTCCTCCATCCTTCCCTGTCCGAGTTCCTTCCTGGTTCGGTCCCTATCTATCGTGCTTACACCTATCCAGTATGGAGTACCTAGTGGTTCGGGAAACCGAACCGCGTGGGAAACTTGATAGGAGCGAGCACGAGGGATAGGGACCAGCTAGGGAGGAGCAAGGACGGGAAGGAAGGAGGAGCTCCAGTTTTTCACAATTTCTGAAGGGGTTCCCCTTTGCTCAACATTGTTTCTTATGGAAAATAACCCGGAAAAAGCCTTCCCAGCTCGAAAACGTGACCACGCCCATTTTTTCGAATTTCCACCAATGGGAAGATAGGATTTTTGGAGGGAGGTCGCTATTTTTGCGGGAAATTAAAAAAATCGATTTTTTTGTCGTGGAAATGTATTGAAAAATACCACAAAATACAGCAAAAATAGGTTTTTAAAAATCAGAATTTTGCGTACAATTTTCGGGGTTTTAGCAAAAGTATTTTCGGAGGTGTTTCGCGTTCAATTAACGCAGATTTTGGACAGTAACGCTTGAAAAAATCGGAAAAAAAATTATTTTAAACTTGGGACGGTAAGGATGCTAACGCTTTACACAGTAATCTTCGGATCCAAATGGGCGCTCTGAATACCAAAAGAAAGAAACAAGGCACAAACGAATTGAAAGAATGTAAAATTATGCTAATCCAGCGAGACATTAAAAGCTACACGAAGGGAAGTACGAGGAATACATACGTTTTATTAATATATAATGATTTCGGTATACTGTTCTCTATAGATCAGTTAAGAGGTAAACGCTAACACTAAAATCTGTCAATTAAATCGCTATCCTTTACGTAAAAACAGAAACAAATACCGGTAACTAATAAGCAGATAAACGGAATTGAATTCACGACAGAACCGACGAAACGAAGAATGAAAAACTTGAAGATAAAAGGGAAAAAAGAATGACAAGTTTAGAAAAAAATTTAACTGTCTATCAACATACGAAATTACAAGTCAAGAATGACTAACCCGCAGAATCACTCCAATAAAAAAATCAGCCTTCTTTCGTCAAAAGAGGTAAGGGACGAAGCGAGATTTACCAACTGGTCAAACGCTGTTCAAACGCATGCTTTCACTTTCTGAAAACAAACAAATCATAGTTTTCATTAGTATAATACAAAAATCTAAATGTTAACTGGGTTACTTAAATGAAAGTCGAGACATATTTTTAACAGTATTTGTAAATCATCACGGGAACCTCAGCACACAATTCTTGAGTGAAGTTCCTCGAGATTTGCCAATATTTTGCATGAAGAACATGCACGAGAGCACATCGAAGAACACATCTTAACGACTAATGTAGTCCAAATCTTCAAGACATAGTAAAATTAGCAATCTTATCACTGTGTGATTCTGACTTACCGTTAGTACAGAAAAGAAACTCCAATCACACCTTAATTGGGTCGATAACTTCCGACACGTGATATACTGCCACTGATGCGCTCATTTGTCATTCAAAATCCAACGGTACCAATAAACTTGGACGTCACTCCACAAAATAGATGTTGCTCTTAATTCCGACAAAGCGGTTGGAGTTAACAATCCTAAGCACACAAGAGAACGAAAACAAAAACCATTCAGAATAAACATTTTCTTAAGTATCTAGCAGAACGACTTGTAAAACTTCGTATTCTCTAAAACACGAGAAAAAAATGTCACCAAACTCACTCAAAAATGCTCAACCGGTCTTGTCGATTTGCGCAAAATAAATCCGCAAACTTAGGGTAACATCACTGGCCAACAAATTGACGTCACAAGCTTTTGTTCGACCCATTTGCCAAAGAACATTCTTCACACAAGGCAAACACAAAGAACACAAAGACACCCAGGAATGAACCTGTCAAATCTGAGAATTAAATTCTAGAAAAAAGCTATAAACCTACACGTACAAATTAAATGACAGACCGAGTTCCCTTCACGTTTCAGAGTTTCAGAAGCCAACCGAAGCAAATTCAAGACTGCTACTTTCCACGCTGTTGCTCTCAGATGTTCCACGACCAGCGTACTTGGCACTTGGACAAATGCGGACCACCATTACAAATTCTGTCCTCGTGACCATGCCAAGGTCACCTTGACCTGAGAACAAACGCTTTACTAAAACGATTCGAAAAGGAAATTAAGAAAGACAAACCCTCACTTATCTAAGCCACAGAAGTATTTTGGGAAACACCTGAAACTCGATCAGATCCAGATCAGAGCTGCCAATCAAACAAAAGCCTTCCGGCATATTTGCAATGTAACGCTCTAGTCAAAAGCTTACGGTATAATGAAATATGCCGTTCACAAGGCTCAATGCACCGCCTATAACAGAGTAAATTTACTCCCGACAAGAAAAAACTCAACAGTGCAACTAAATTGCACCTCGCTTCATTACGTTGTTACATAGAAGAGCATACGTCTCGCCAGCACTATCACAAGTATTAATATTCATTTCAAAACACTGCCACTCAAGCACTTACCGACGTCCAAGCTCTCCAAGGGCACACAGGCGACTAAATAGCAGGACCGAAAACACGGATCGCAGCACACCTAGCGGCCATTACGTTTAGCGCGCGGAATTCGAACAGTACTTCTTCCACTACCGGTGAAACTGTTTCAGCTGAAACTGAAACAGTTTCTTATGGAAAATAATCCGGAAAACGGCTTCCCAGCTCGGAAGCTCAAGCACGCCTATTTTTCTGCCCAATAGCCAATCAAAATCCAAGGCCCAGCCCTCAAACATTGAGCGTGTTTCTTGAAAAATCATGGATTATTTGAGGTACACATCATGTTTTCCCGGAATTCTCAAACAGAGTGCCAGAAATACGAGGGAAAACAGAAAAAATCTCACACCACAGAATTTCTTTCCTCACCAAATTTAAGTAATCCAATCAACTTCTCGGATTACGGGCCATTTAACTCGATCTCGATCCAAAAATGTCAAGTGAACAGAATTCCGTTGGTACCCATTTACTCAAAGGTGGATCAAATGGGAAATAAGCCAGACAATGGCTAACCAACTCCGGAAACATGAGCCTATACTTCTAACCGACGAGCTGATCAGAACCCTGAAAATTCGGTTTTACGCCCGAGACTAAATACAAATAAGAACATATTGTTCAACTATTACATATAAATAGAATATTTAAAACAATTCTTTACAACTTCTTGAACTGTTTAACACTAACAGTACCAAATCACGCCAACGATTGACGCGCCGAATGCAAGTGTTGAGTGCACGACCGCTTCTCCTAGCGGCTGAGTACGAACGCGCTGAATTCGAATGGATGAGAAAAAGCAAAGAAACGGTAATATTGGCACACAGCATCGGTACATCGCTTCGACGCAAATTATTCCATCTCATATCCATGACTTGCAACCTTCGAGAGCGTTTACGTCCCTAATCTGTGGCCGTGAACTACGGGTTGTAAACCAAATAATCAGGTTCGGAATACAGGCGGCTAAAATGGGATTCCTGTGAAGAGTTGCAGGCGTCACTCGCCAGTATAGTGTGAATAAGAACATTACGATAGTCTTTCCCTTTGGAACCAATTCGCCTATAAAACCAGAAACCTCAAATGCGGAGGAAAAGCTAAACGTACAGCAGAGGCGTAGCGAGGGTCAACGGCGCCTAGGGCAAAGAGAAAATCAGCGCCCCCTCCCCCCTTTTACGCAAACTTGTCATGTATTCTGAGCCTTCTGCAACAACCATATTTTCTTTTAAATCCTTTTTCTTGCTCTTTTTTTTATCGTGAACCATGAAAATTGCACCCCCATCAAGTTGGCGCCAAGGGCACGTGCCCTGGCTGCCCCACCCTCGCTACGCCTCTGACGTACTGTACAGGATATGCATGTACTCGATTAAGAAACTCTGGGTACGCGGGGATCTGCAAAAGCCCCCTGGACATGCGTCGCATAAGGTGGGAAGATTATTCGGCGCAAACATGTTTCGAGGGGTTCGACGGTTACCCGCCGAGTCCTTAACTCAAGACGAAGTCCACCGGAAGGTACGCCTTACGTAATGAGAATGGTGGTTTTTGAAAATGTATGTATGTGTGTATGTAAATTCGAGAAAATTTAGTATATGAAGCGGGATAGGGAGTAGCAGACAGTTGACCTAGAAAACTAATCTCGAGGAACCTAATAAATCGTGCACCGTCACATGCTATTTCTTACGAGATTTCAAAAGCAAAGGGCAGCTGGTCGCATTTCCTTCACACAGACTGCATACAAATATAGTAATAGGAGATAGGTGTGAATTTGCTTCAAAAGCAGCGTTGAAGGCGCTCGATTGGAATTTCTGCCGCTTTACTATTTGTCAGAATGGGTCAATGTGTGAGGTGCGACTTCTGAAAGCTCAAACTAGTCTGATTGTTCGAATTAGCAAATACTTGTGTAAACTTGAGAAACACAAGGGGTAAAACTTACACAACCATAATAGAATACACCGGAAATGGAATAATGAAAAAATATTTAAGATCACATGCTTTCTCATTTTACTGCGCTACCCATTGCAGTTCGGTCCGACACATAGTTGCTCCACCTAAAATAGGAAACATGATTGCGAGAGCAATTCTAGAGCTTCTACCTGCTGTTTCACCGAAGGCTTGGGTGGAGTGTTTTCGTTTTTGTTCAATTTGACTCTCTTATCCTCCCTCTCAGGTACAACTCCGCGACCTTGCTCTCTTTTCAAAGTTCTGACTATTAAGTACTAAAGGCTTAAGGTACCCAGCCACTTTTTCTACGGCATGCAGCTTCCAAGCTTGGATTTATAACAGGACCACCAACGCGTGGAGGTAAAACTTACAAGATTGAACTGTTTTTTTCCATTTGTGGATAATCAACCTCCCCTGTACACTGGATCTTTTCTTTTTCCACAAACCATTATTATCTTTAAAAAAAGAAATAATTATTTCCTTTAACAAAAAAGAGTAACTATTTTCTTCAAAAAATAAGTAACTATTTCCCTAAAAAAATAAGTAACTAGTTTCTTCAAAAAAGAAATAATCATGTTATTTAAGAAAAAAATCATTATTTTCTTTCAAACAAGAAAGCATTAATAAAAGAAAGAAAGACAGTGACGAATTAACAGAGCGTTGCTATAACTACGGTACGACCTTCTAAGAAGGTTTCAGCGACCTTACTCCCTTGCATCCGGAAGAGGCGTCCAGGAAATAGAGCGGCAACTTCCGGAAAAATATGCGATCGAATTGGCCAAGTGAATTCTTATTAAGGTCTTACACGAGTGATTTCCTCACTGCCGACATTGAAATGTTATAGCCAATAACCATTGTCATTACTCATGGTTTGCATATTTACGATTTTCTTTGCGTGAAGCCCACGCCATCTTTACATCCAAGAAAGATGAACGAAATTTCCACCAACAATTAGAAAACGTAATGAGATTTCTGAGGTTTGGAGATTCCATAACACGAGTTTGATTACATTAATGATGGGAACCTCCAACTACAATACATTGGCCACCATGCCGTTTCATGACGTCAGTCGATTTAAAATATAATCTTGTTAAAATGTGTCCTGTTTGATGCCAAAATACTTGTCCAATTAAATAAGTAAGCACTGAAGAGCCAATGCCATTAAACCCATACTGCAATTCACATTTCTTCTTTTTACGTCGAACAATACACTGAAGAATAATGGAAAATACCCTAACAATGAAAGGCCAAACGATTATTGCATTAACTGTAACTGACTCCCGGAGAAGCTAGGTGAAAGTCGTCAATTCAGAATAACGAGCTTCGTTTAGTGAGGTTCTGGTAGGAGCAAAGTTCACTCCTTTCTCAATGAAAGTTTAAGGCTATGTTTGTGACGAGCAGCTTTGGTCAACCGACGGCTACCTAAACGATTTTGGAAACCACACCAAACACCACAGAAAGCTGCCATCCATCGGTTTGAGGTACAGCCAAGTAATTGATCTTCAAAAATTTTGCAACCAACGAAGAAAATCATTCGCTTTGTGTTTCTGGAATTAATCTGACCGTCTCTATTCGTTCAACTATTTAGCGATAATAACGACAGATTTCCACAAAGTACAACGACAGATTTCCACAACGACAGATTTCCACAATGTACACCGACAAATTTTTTTGGGGAAAAATTGGTCTCATGACAATCTCAGTTAAACTCTACTCCTAACACTGTTCTTGCTCTTGATAGTGCCAATAAAATGCTTTCGGCGTGCTCGTTGCGCCCTTGATTCTTGCCTAAAAAAAGTTAATCCCGTCATAAAACTTTAGCATATATTTACTGCGCCAGACGAAAAACGAGCGCGGCATCCGTTCGCAAATAAAATGTGCAGGCCAAAATGCCCCGATGCTTTCGTACTAACTTTCCTCCTAACATCTCAATATCACTTCTCTTCTAACCTTTTGCCAAGTTTGTGCGGACGAAGCAAAGTTAAACAAACAGAAAGGTGTAAGATAAGTCTACGTGTAGATTACCACGCCTGCATGATTTCTCTTTAAAAATTTTTCTCCTTGGCCGCGACCAAGACCTGAATTCTGCAATATGTGCTGATTAGATAGAAGTATTCTTTCAACACGTACACGCTAAGAAGTGTATGTGGAAGTGCGAAACGTCATAATAAAGACCCACAATAGTAATTGACACCCTTCAGGTACTAAGCAATCAGCCCTTTTCTTGTACACATAGAACGTTACTCACCTGAATCCATCACAATTCCGAAAATTCCCTAACATTTCACTCAACACCCACGCCTTTGAAAATTAACCGCATTCTTCTTCGATCACACGTTTCGCTACTATTCTGCCAAGATGACTAAGGTACTCGTCGGTACGGTGTATGATTTTCGCATGAATATCTCTCATTTGTAATGCAAAATTGTAGCCTACGAACAGAATTGGGTATTCATGAACACGCGAATAACATTGATGGCAAACCGCGATCAACCAAATCAGGAGCAATAAGTAGAACACGGATGTTATCTTGGGAAGTACCCAAGTTAAATTAAGGTTTTTCTCGTTAGGGATACCTGCCCAAACAGCCGGGTAATTCCTGCAGATCCAATGTCTCCCTTTCCGCTTCGCTGGCTTCAAAATTTACACAAGAACTTGTTTCCTGGCAAAAAGAAATGAACTCGCGAAAACGAAAGACCGTAACCATAATATGAAGAAAAAAAGGGAAACGTACATAAACGTATGAAACAATTCTGCACTACAAGTTTCGAAAATTTTTGACATTTCTCCTTTCTTTTCCCTCACGCTTGTGTATCAGTGAAGATTGAATGAATGATAATTAGAAGGCCATTTAATAAGAAAGCCATCTGCGTGCACAAGTGTATGAAAAAAATTGTTTGAATTGGGTATGACAAGTGGCTTTACCAAGGCTACGCATGACTTCTTACTCTGTCACAATGATACGCAACACAACTTGTTACACTTCAAACATTCTAAAGACTACAACTGACTAAATAATAGATATATAATACTAAATAACATGGTAAATAAAATACTAAATAAAATACAAATAGATAACACTAAATAAAATAATAAATAGATCATAATAATAAATTAATTAATACGTAGATAATGATCAATAAATAATAAATAGTCTCAAACTAGTAGCTAAGAAGGGATGATGCACACTATAATTACTTCATCCATCAGCGCAGCAGCCAAGAACGTGGGAGAACCCCTGATAACTCGGAGGAATAGAAGAGGGACTTCCCACCAGGTCTGGAGCTAAAAAAGCCTTGAGGTGTTCAACGCAAGCTACACCGAACTTTCAAATGGGCAGTACCACTACAAGCTAAGGAGTCTTTTTGTAGATCCGGCTTGGTTGGGGGCGAAAACGCTCGCGTAGAGGCGTACCTTCCTTGAGTGAACTGTGCACTTGGCAAAGGTATTGTGGTACAGTGGTAGTACATATAGTCTTCCCAGCTAAAAGCTTTGCTCCACTGACTCGGCATAGCTGAAGAATCTAACACGCGTTCCACCCGGAGGCTTTACCTTAACCACGGACCTTGTAAAAATCTCTTGGGGAACAACATTTCAAGTCTGGGCTTTTCAGTTCTCTCGTAACTCTTGGCCTACAACGTTTCCTTAGCAGGTGCGACCATCAAGTGAAAGGTGCCGTTCACTCAGGGAAGAACTCGCAGGCTGTTTAGTTTCGGCTACGCAGATTTTTTGGTGACAGTAGGTTACGAAACACAGTGCGTTTCTGGAAGGAGTCCACGGAACTGAACGGCGCTCCAAAGCGCTCAAAGAACGGACAAATATGCAGGAAACAGTGCGGTGGTTTGTGTGTGGATTACTCCTGGTATTATTACACCATGGATGCAACCTTCAAGCAGGTAAACTATTCGTCAAGTTAATTCAACTTGGTCAAGACTATTGGTCTTGGTGTTCTTCACCTTTGCCAAAAGACAAGCTGTGTTAAGCGTGCGAAACTCAACTTTCCGTTAGAAACTGTGAAATCGAGCAAGGTATACAAAAGTTGGCTGCCGGGCGTAGAAAATGTAGGTTAGCAGCATAAACAACCACATGACTGGACTAAAGATCAGCATAGCTTCAAAAAATCCACAACTGTAGGCTATGCACTATTGCATCAAATGCTATGAATAAACTTTCTCGGCTGTTGCGTAAGATTCTCGAAAAAAAGGTCCTTTTCCACTTAGCGAAAATAATCAGCTAGTCTTGCACTTTCAGCGACTATGATCCCTTGGTACTTGTCAGTGAAATCGTGCCAGGGAAATGGTATCGCCGGAGCATTATTCCTTGATCCATTTAAATAGAAATGCTCCTGAAGTACCCAACTGTTTATTCCTTTCACTCTTTGCATTGAAACATTAGCATACAGCGAGGGCAGAAACTCGACAGACGAGTCCTGCGGAAAAAGGCTTATGGGCCTAGGCAATTCTCGTTTTTACGCTTTGTAGGCACCTGGCATGCCCAGAATCAGTTGATGTATTAAAAAGGAGGCGGTATGGGACGCTGTGGTACCGTTCTTAGTAGACTAGATGGGACCATTAAAGAGAAGATTGAGGACAGGTAGGGAAACTGCCTGAAAGTAGGTCAAGGACTACCATTTTTAAGACCCAGAAGCAGTTGCGAACATAAGAAAACACCCGTCATTAACTGAATTTCGCCATAAAACGGAGAACTTTGAAAGATAAATATCCAACGCGCTAGAATCGACGACGTCATTGCTGACTGGGGCAAAACATACACTTGGGGATGTAATTTTCCCATTTTATTTTTCGCGGTGATTTATTGTTAATTTCTTTTCCGCCTTTTTTCGAAAATTCAATGTACAAATAACTGCGTTTGTTTCTTGGAAAATAAAACCGGGAAAAAGGGAAAAAGTACAAAAATACATCAATTTTATTTGGTTGCTGTTTAAGATGTAAGATAGGGCGGACTCAAAGTGCACCTGCACAACAAAAGGAATACTGTTCGTTCTCTTCGCTCCAGATTCGAAACCTATTACTAATCGAACGGCAGGTGAAAAGGACAGCTACGATTAGACTGAAGGCGTCCGACCTCTCAGTAACCAAAGTAGTTTTTCTTTTCGGCAAAGAGGCCAAGTTAGGGGGAAAGTTGTCCTGGTTACATTTTTCGTTCTAAGCTGTGAGCCAACACGGCCACGAAATGCGTGGCTAAGCCTGCGGTTCATCGTCTAGGTAACAGCTGCTTTACACGGAGAAATCTCCCGAAAGTCTGATTTCTCATTTAATAGGCAATGCCCGAATTGTTCATGCGGTAAATTTCGTTCAATGCAAACAATCGCACTTTCTCTTTGCAACTTAGCTTTTCTTTTTAACACCTTTCAGGCACGAATTTGCGACATGGGTATAATTTCGCTAGAAATTTTTTATTGCTAAATGTTACCCTTATCGTAGTTGGTATAACTAAATTCGTGATAAGAGTGTGAGGCATAGTGCGACTGTAGCTGTAGCAATTGTAAATCACAGGAAGTGTAGAAATACACAACATCTATAATGAAAAAGGTTCGTCGGTTTGCAACTATTGACAATAGCGATAAATAATTAATAACACGGTAAATGCATTTGCAATACAGTCTTTATAATGAAGAAATGCTAAATCATTAAATCGAATAAAAATAAAACAACCAATCAAATGATGCGAATAAATGTAAGCACCAATACACGTGTTCTGGCAGCAATGTGATATAAAAGAATTCAACTAATATGAAACTATGTTTACTGTCTTTGCAGTCAGAGTACCTGGAAGCCTCGAGAAGCAGCGTTATGATGGATGGTATAACAATTTAGCCCACCCAGAATGGGGAGCTGTAGGTAAGAACGCACTCGAAGGTGTAACAACACACATAAATGAAAAAAACAACAGGAAGGAGGAATAACGATTAGCTTCGATGGTTCTAACGAATTAGCAAAAGAGCCAAGGTCAGCTTAGTTCCGTCAAGGTTAACAGTTAGCCCTGCTTCAATGGTAGAAGATTGCTTCATGGCGTTCGAATAGCTTTTTTTCCTAAACACCCACTCACAACTCTACTGCTCTAAAAATTCGGCTCTCTAACAAGGTGCGGTTCTTTCCTACTTCCGTGTCTTTCAACCGCGAGCTAAGTCAATCTGGAACAAAAAGTAAACCCTAGCGTTGCTCCACTTATTGTCGAAGAGGGTGGTTCCACGTCGCCTGATAATCGAAGCTAATGGTTTCAAGGTTCCAACCTGGGTTTCACACTGGCCTTGGGTTTCACACTATTCCACTTGTCAAACATTCCTGGCTCCCGTGCCGGAGTTGTTGGTGCGATGGATTAACTTGAGAATTCACGCTTTTTCCTCCTTGTAAACTGATGGAAGCATGCGATGGGGTGTAACCGTGTCCTTAACACGTGTGAAGTACTGCGTGTACTCCATTTCTCTCGCTCTAAGACTTGTCTAGAGCAAGAATAACTAGAGCGAGGCCAAGACTGCATGCAAAAAAATTATATGCATTCTTTCACAGATAGTCACCTTACTCGTAAAACGCCCGCCTCCTACTCCGATGGCGTTTATATGATTGCCGGCATGGATCGACCCTCACCCCGAAAGCTGTCCGAAGCTTTCATGAAAGGCGAAGACGGCTTAGGCTCGGAGATGAACCGTACCGCCCTGTTTGCCTTTTTCGGTAAATCGTCAACAGCCTATACTGTTCCACGCAAATCAACTCCATTCATATAGGTCAACTTGTCTCGTCCGAAATCTTGATGGCTAGCGAGTCAGGCTGTCCCATCGAACTTCACAAAATCCCCATTGAAAAATGCGACGAGATGTACGATTCCGAGTGTTCCGGTGGTAAATACATGCCCTTCCACCGTGCATGGTACGACCACCGCACTGGACAAAGTCCCAATAATCCCCGTGAGCAGGTAAGCTAGTTTCTATTGAAAACCAGATTTTTTTAAAGCTATTTTTTTTTCTTTTCGTCAAAATAACGAATTCTGCTCGTCACAAGCCTTTTCTCGTTGCCTTCAAGTTTCTTTAAGGGGTGACTCAGTCATTTTTTTCAAAAAAGAAGCTAAGCATGGGCATCCATTAATGTGTCTTTGTTGACATCTAGTTGAACCGCATGACCAGCTGGATTGATGGCAGCTTTGTGTACAGCACCAGTGAGGCTTGGGTGTCAGCCATGCGTAGTTTCGAGAACGGAACTTTCCAAGCGGACGATACTACGCAAGGCGACTTACCACCTCGTAATAAGCAACGCGTCCCCATGTTCACAGCTCCGTCACCGCATTTAATGCATATGCCCAGCCCTGACCGACTCCTATTAACCGGTGACGCTCGCACGAACCAAAATCCAGCCATTCTATCGCTGGGGATTTTGTTTTTCCGCTGGCACAACCTGATTGCGCACCGGGTTCACGCTGAACATCCGGACTGGTCCGATGAAGAAATTTTTCAAAAAGCCCGCCGTTACGTCATTGCGACCTTGCAAAACATCATCATGTACGAATATTTGCCCGCCTTTTTGGGAGAAGACATAGACCCTTACACCGGTTACAAAGCAGACGTCCATCCGGGGGTCACCCACGTGTTCCAAAGTGCCGCATTCCGCTTCGGTCACACTTTGATTCCGCCCGGCCTCTACCGGCGCGACGGGCAATGCAATTTCAGAACATCCCCGTCGGGCTCGCCCGCCCTGCGTCTCTGTGCCATCTGGTGGGACTCAGTGGTACGTAAATACAAACTTTCAGTCTTATTTCTTCGTGACCTTTCACTGTAATTGAACGTAAAATTATGTATGACTGTAGGAAGTTCTGTCGGACACGCCTATGGAAGAATTTCTCATGGGTCTGGCGTCCCAGTTATCGGAACAAGAGGACGCTGTTTTGTGTTCGGATGTGCGGAACAAGTTGTTCGGCCCCATGGATTTCTCACGGCGTGACTTGGGCGCTTTGAACATTATGCGAGGTCGGGACACCGGTTTGCCCGATTACAACACAGCACGCAAAAGTTTTAAACTCCCACCTATAACGGAATGGTCGCAAATTAACCCAGAGCTCCACAAAAAAATGCCGCACATCTTCGACAAGCTGAAAGAACTCTACAACGGGAACTTGGATAACATTGACGTGTACGTGGGCGGTATGCTGGAATCCTCCGGTGGACCTGGTCCTCTTTTCAGAGCGGTTGTAAAAGAGCAACTCACTCGCATTCGTGACGCCGATCGGTTCTGGTTCGAAAACAAAGACAATGGGTGCGTCACGGGAAAAAAAATCAATTATCTGTAGTCACCTTGGTTTCATACTTGCTTTCTTTTTCATTTGGTAGGCTTTTCACGGATGAAGAAATTCAAGCTATCCGTCAGCTTCGGTTGTACGATGTCATCGTGAACGCCACCGATATCAAGCCTGGAGAAATCCAAGAAAATGTCTTTTTCTTCCGTGAGGGCGACCCATGTCCCCAGCCCAGCCAAGTGAACACCAGCAGCTTGGAACCGTGCAACTATTTATCCGGCTACGATTACTTCGAAGGCTCTGAAGTCCCTTACATTTATGCTTGCTTGCTTCTGGCTTTCATTCCTATTGTGACGGCCGGTGTGGGATACGGCGTCGTGAAACTCCAGAATTCGAGGCGACGAGCTATGAAGTTGCGCCACGAGGAAAATAATAACGGAAAATCGTTAGATAAAATGGTGGTCAAAGAATGGCTACACCAGAACCACAAGCGGATCGTCAAATTTCGATTTGGGCCCGACGTAAGTTGATCAACACGGTTTCCAGTTTAAGGTTTACCTCTAATGGATCTCTTGCCTGGGTTTTGTTTGTAGGAAGCCTTCTCGATGGTCAACCGCAAAGGAGACAAACTGCGTACCGTTAAAATTGGCGATACCGACACGTTGGTCGTGGAGATTACGCAAGACCAGCGCAAGAAACCTATGCTCTTGGTCCGCGTGCCACGTGATTACGACTTGGTTCTTGAGTTTGATACGTTGGCGGGTCGCAAGAAGTTTTTGCACAAGTTGGAGACCTTCCTGGCGAGTTTCAAGAAACATCTGGAAACCGTACCCACTTACCGCGAACAGATGCTTTCCAATGCTGAAACGCGCGAAAGGAGACAGAAAAGACTCGAACATTTCTTCCGTGAAGCTTATGCGTTGACATTTGGCTTGAAACCCGGCGAAAAGCGAAAGTTGGAGGATGTTACCAGCGATGTCATTATGGTTATGCGCACGTCCTTGTCCCGGTCCGAGTTTGCTAACGCTTTGGGCATGAAAGGCGACGCTGTCTTTGTTAAGATGATGTTCAATATCGTTGACAAGGACGGAGATGGCCGAATTTCTTTCCAAGAGTTCTTGGACACTGTCGTGCTCTTTTCCAAAGGCAAGACTGAAGACAAATTACGCATCATTTTCGACATGTGCGACAACGATCGCAACGGCGTCATTGACAAGCATGAATTGTCGGACATGCTCCGATCGCTGGTTGAGATTGCGCGTACCAACACCAGTTTGAACGATGACCAGGTTACGGAATTGATTGATGGTATGTTTGAGGCCGCCGGACTCGAACATAAGAGCGCCCTTACCTACGATGACTTCAAGCTTATGATGAAAGAATACAAAGGCGACTTCATCGCTATCGGTCTGGATTGCAAAGGTGCCAATCAAAACTTTCTGGATACGTCGACCAACGTTGCTCGGTAAATTCTTAACTAAAAGCTGTACATTTTAAACGTGTTGCTAAATTTTGGTCCGTCATGACAGTATGACCTCCTTCCACATCGACGCTATTCAAGAGCGACACCGTAACGGTATTCTCCGACGTTGGGATGCTTTAACCACCTACTTGGAAGAAAATCGCCAGAACATCTTCTATCTCTTTGTGTTCTACGTCATCGTGATTGCTGTTTTCGCGGAACGTTTCATTCGTACGTCTGCACGCTTTGAATCTCGTTGAAATTATTTTCGAACTTAGAAATTAAAATAAGGAAATAATAATAGAATACAATAATAATAAAGAATAGAATACGGTAATAATAAAAATAATAGCAGAATACAATAAAAATAAGATAATAATATAATAATATAGTAAGGAAAATAATGCCATATACAAAAAGTACAAATTCCATGTCTTTTTTAATTCTAATAATTTTCTTAGTGTTAAATTAATTAATTTTATTTGTAAACTTAATTCTCTTTAGGTCTACGTATCTTTATTTTATTTAAATTACTCTCCCACAATGTCAAATTCTTACTTTTCTTTCAGTTTATTTCACTGAGCTTTACTTTTAATTTTTCCTATTTTTTTACACATTTACAACGTTTAATGTCATATTAATCCAACACTTTAAACAATTCTTTCTTAACAGATTATTCGTTCATGTCCGAGCACACTGACTTGCGACACATCATGGGAGTCGGTATTGCTATTACTCGTGGTGCAGCAGCGTCGCTTTCGTTCTGTTACAGCCTCCTGCTGTTGACCATGTCCCGCAATTTGCTGACGAAGCTGAAGGAATTTAGCATTCAACAGTACATTCCACTCGACGCTCACATCCCCTTCCACAAGATCTGCGCCTTGACTGCCCTGTTCTTCTCGTTACTACACACCGTGGGCCACGTGGTGAATTTCTACCACGTTTCCACCCAGCCTATGGAACACTTGCGCTGTTTGACCCGCGAAATGCAATTCTCGGCGGACCAAAAGCTCACCTTCAGCTATTGGCTGTTCCAAACCCTAACCGGCGTGACGGGGGTCATACTCTTCGTTGTCATGATCATTATCTTCGTCTTTGCCCACCCAACCATTCGTAAACGAGCTTACCGCTACTTCTGGCGTACACACAGTCTTTACGTGGTTCTTTACATCGTCTCGGTCATCCACGGCCTGGGCCGACTGACCGGCGAGCCGCGTTTCTGGTTGTTCTGTATCGGTCCCGCCATCATCTACACGCTGGATAAGATCATTTCTTTGCGTACCAAGTACATGGAGTTGGACATTATCGAAACGGAACTCCTGCCTTCTGACGTCATCAAAGTGAAGTTCTACCGACCCCCTAATTTCAAGTACCTTTCCGGTCAATGGATTCGCCTTTCCTGCACGTCCATTAAGCCTGAAGAGTTCCACTCGTTTACGCTCACATCGGCCCCACACGAGAATTTCCTGTCGTGCCACATCAAAGCCCAAGGACCTTGGACATGGAATTTGCGAAATTACTTCGATCCTTCCAATTTTATCCCAGCTGATGATCCCAAGGTTTGTCCCAACGTTTCCTTGGCCCGTTTTGTCTTTGCATTCACGGTTTTGTTATTTTCGCATTCACGGTTTGTGATTTCTGCAGATTCGGTTGGATGGACCCTTTGGTGGCGGAAATCAAGACTGGTACAAATTTGAAGTGGCTGTCATGGTCGGCGGAGGCATTGGTGTCACTCCCTATGCGTCTATTCTCAACGATTTGGTATTTGGTACGTCAACCAACCGATATTCGGGCGTTTCTTGCAAAAAGGTGTACTTTTTATGGATTTGCCCCTCGCATCGTCATTTCGAGTGGTTTATTGATGTTCTGCGTGACGTGGAACGCAAAGACGTCACGAACGTACTCGAAATGCACATTTTCATTACTCAATTTTTCCACAAATTCGATTTACGAACCACGATGCTGGTAAGGATACTTATACGCAAGTGTGCGACATGGCGTTAATTTCCGTTTTATACTCTAGTACATCTGTGAAAATCACTTCCAACGACTATCGAAGCGTTCCATGTTTACTGGCTTGAAAGCCGTGAATCATTTTGGCCGTCCTGATATGGCTTCGTTTTTGAAATTCGTGCAAAAGAAACACAGCTACGTAAGTTGTAATACGTTTTTAATTAATTTCCCATATGCTAACTCTTCTTTTCATGGGACACAGGTTAGCAAGATTGGTGTGTTTAGTTGCGGTCCTCGTCCTTTAACCAAAAATATCAACAATGCATGCGAGGAAGTCAACAAAGGGCGGAAACTCCCGTACTTCATTCATCATTACGAAAACTTCGGTTAATCATATCATGTTCGGTGCTCTGATATAATGTTATAGCGTGTATATTCTAAAAATGTCGGATATAGGTAGACACGCTGATCAAGAAACTTTGCAGCTTCTTTGGTGTGCTTTTAAGGACTTCCTCCCCCATGATAATTTTTTTTTGGTTTACTTGGTATGGAGTACCGAATCGTTAATCCTTAATGACCGTTCTTACTCCCTCTGTACAAAATTATATTTTTGGCCCACGGATGTATAAATTATTCGTGAAAGATGTACGGAAAAACGGTTGATCCTCTATCCCATATTTCGTTCTATTCAATTTTTTTTTTCGAACAGCTATCTATATTGTGTGTCATGTTTGGTGTTAGACGGTTCTGGTATCCCAATAGGTACTAAGCGTCCTTAGAAGTCTCTGGAAACGAGTGTATTTTTATATGGCTGCAGCGAGCAGCAATTTGGTACTTTCCGCAAGCTTTTTATCCCATTCGGAGCAGCGGCAAAGATGAGTGAACCTTCCAGAATTTCATAATAAATAAATTATGAGTAATTGAACTATTACGAGAATTTTATTTTAAATATAAAAAATAAGAGGTAAGGATGGGCGCTTAACCTTTTGGACCACATTCTCATAGGCAGAAATACATTAAAATATTGTATGTGTTGTACAGTATATTCTCCTCAACTACTGTAAAATGTCGCTATAAAGATCGCCATGTTTTAACCAAATCTCTGCTACTGTGGAAGAGATCAACAGGTCCTGGCAACAGGACATTGGGAAAGTTGCTATGTGCAAAAAAATTCAAGCCAGCAAAGAGCGAATGCTCACGCTGGTGAAAAATAGAAACACACACACAAAAGGTCTTGGCAAATGCCTATGTAAAAGTCTAGGGAAAGCATCTGATGCATAATATACGAAAAATAACGAAGATTCTCTTATACAGAACGAACACTTAAGGGCAAGGTGGAACTAAGGCACTTGTGACCCAAATAAGACATTTGCGTAGCTACATGGAGGATTGGCAAATACAGTGAAAGATTTTTAAAAATATATATATCTTTTAACTTGGCGTGAGCTCTATCCTAGCGCCTTTAATTCAATGTCACAATATTTTAGTTGGAGTGAGGCTCTCTGTCTCTACTAATCAATCATATTACAATCATACATTCAAGCATGCGACACTAGAAAAATAAAATGCAATCAAAATATACCTCCATTCTTCCCGTTTATGGAATTCTTTCAACATAGTTTTCTCCTGTTTTAAAAATACGTACATACACATCTAACATTTGTGATACAGTCATAGATGTCAACCAACAGCCTGTGGGTTGAAAAGAAGTCGGACTTCGTAAATGCCTCCAAGCAAGACAGCCTTTGGACTGTTGCGAAGTTTGCAATGGAAACGTATGCTTGAGTCGATTTTGTCCTACAATTACAACACCTTTGTCACATTAAAGTCGAGGTTAATTTTAACCATGTTGCGTCAACTTTTCTACGTAAAAAACTGCCAAATATAATTACAAAACTTTTTATATTTAAATCAAACTGACTTTCGACAGTACTACGTCGTCTGTTTTTTTTTAAATTAAACAATGAATAAATTAATTGTAAAAATTGATCTTGAACAATTTTGCGTTTTGGCAGAAGAAACATGGGAAAATACTTCACTGTCACAGAATTCATAATTTTTGTTGGATTGCTTACATTAAAAATCGGATGAGCCGTTTTGGAATCAGTACACTTAATTTAAAAAAATACGCTGAACGTGGCCTTAAGCACCTTTGGGCCACTGACACGTGCTATTTTATTCGGGCGTAGCCCTCGAGCACTACGCTGACATTGCTTCAACGTTAGATTGTACGATCACGATAAGTAACCCTGCTGTTTCAAATATTCTGATAGGTTACATTGGCAAACTGAATGCATGCAATGGCAATGCCGCCAAAAGAACGCACCGCATGGGAGACGGCCTGATATCTTTCTTTCTCGATTATTTCACAGGCACCCTTGTAGCCAGATGGGTTAGGTGGTTTCACCAACCCCACTCACGATATTTTTTTTATAATGGCGAACATAGGAGAATCACCAAAAGTAAAGAAATGGCACATTAAATGCCACGAATCGAAATCCTGGGTACGGCCCTTATTTTAAGTAATTTATTCGGCTGGTTCGGCTGGTAATTTATTCTGGTTTAGGGAGATAACAAATTACATTAAAAAAATTATGAATCCTCGTAATTGCTTTAAGATCTACAAGGTCGTACATTAAAACTCATTTCCATCCTGCATAACTGAGCCAAAATACCGCCCTGGTAATTTACATAAAAGTATTAATAAATAATTTAAAAAAAACGTGAAAGTGTTACCTTACATAGTTATCAGAGACATTTGAAGTTATTGTGTAGTAAGAAGGTCTCAACACGTGAAGTTTTTTCTTTCTCAACCTCTTTTTTCATTCTGTTTTCCCCATTTAAAAAAGAACCAGTTAAGACAAAAGGAACCGCATTTTACAATGGGTTGTCTATATTTACCTGGACACTCGATCTCGACTGTTTAACCCAACGGGCTTGTTTACGTGATCTCATTCACGTCTTCACATTCGCAGTCGTACCCTTACCATTATCCCGCGCTACACCTGGGGCGAAACATGTTGTACCCCCGATGTATGACGGGAAACTCCTATGGGAGAATACGCAAATTACGACACGAAATTGCTTGTTTAACAGAACTGCTTGATTCCCTTCTAAGATATTTATACTCGTCTACTAATACAACTATATAAGGACTAAACTGAACATTGACTACGTGTGAAACAAAAATCTTCAACTGTTACAGTTGTCAACATCGGGTTTATACGCGCGATAAGTACGCGCGAAAAGGATTCTGAAAGTCCGCGTACCCCGGTTTCCGAAAATGCTTCACCAGTGCACAAATTTAGACTACATTGAGATCAACGGCTTCCATTAGAGTAGTAAACAAAGCCAGCGGCTTTCTCCATGATATTACTGGGTCGACGATCCGAAAAATAAAATTACTCTCTCCTATTTTTTTTAACCAAAATACGCTATTACAGGAAAAGGCTTCAGGTAAAACTTCACAGCTACTTCACATCTTCCTAACCCTACACATCTTACCCTTCACCCCACCTCCTCTCAGAGCCATAATCCTGGGTACTGTCCAAGGGTTCACAAGTCCGTTACTCCGTTAACTCCTGGTGTGGTTGTACTTCTCGAGATAGGTAAATGTCCTCCGTTGTCTCCACCCCTAACCCCAGTGAAAGGTATGAGGGGGTTAAGGGTTCCCATCACTCCCGCTTTTTTAAAATCCCACTTTTATTTTTTTTAGATCCGGGTCTTTTTAGGAGAAAGTACTGTCGTCGGCTCCAATTTCTGTAAGATCGTTTATTAACGCCCTTTCACCTGAACCGAAATAGAAATCGTCAACATCCTCCCACCCCTCACCCCAACCCTACTGGTCTTCCAAGGCGGGTTCAATAAAATGCTGAATTATGTAATAAGGAAGACACAGGTATAAGAGTAGCGGTCACTACCTAACCCTCAAAGAAAAGGGGCTATAACCCTATTCTAGGTTCGAGAAACCGGTCACCCTCATCCATCGGTAAACAGAATATAGGGATCTGGCGTAAGTTTGCGAAAGAACGCATAACAAATCAGCTCGATCTCTCTCTTACGAGTCCGGCTTTCTCCAGTTTTAAAGGGATATACGGGCTCTGCTATATTAGACATTTCTCCGCCAGATTTCTTCACACTTCTACGTGAACAACGTTAGGTACAAGATGGAACGTTTCGTCATCTTAGTGGCCGTTGTGGTGACACACAGTCAAGTGTTAAGTGCGCAAAGCAGCCCGTACTGCGCCATATCGCGGTCGCACACCATGTGCCAATACAGCGTAATGTTGACTTGACCCTTTCTGCACGTTGTTTGAGTTGTACGCAATGTTTTCTGAACAAACATTTGCCCAACTATTTACAGGGTTTTGGGTCGAGGTGCAGCGGACTTACCGCGTACGGTGTCGGTCTTTCCGACATGCAAGTAATTCTGCACGAGCACAACAAATTCCGCGCCACGGTCGCCAACGGTTTCGAACGACGCGGAGCGCCGGGACCTCAGCCAGCTGCGGCTAACATGGAGGCTCTCGTAAATTAACAGATTTTCATATCCCTTTCAAGAGGCTCTAGTTGTTACGGTAAACTTGCCTAGGTATGGGATTCTGAGTTGGCTGCTATTGCACAAAAATGGGCAAACCAGTGCAATCTTCAGCACGATGCCTTCCGGGATGTTAGTAAGTTGGATTATCGTTTTCTTTTCTATTTTTATTGCACTAGAAGTAATAGTCAATGATTACAATTTTCTTTTCAATTTTTAATATACTCGACGTAATAGTCAATGATTACTATTTTCTTATCTATTTTTAATGTACTCGAAGTAATAGTCAATGATTACTATTTTCTTGACTATTTTTAATGTACTGGAAGTAATAGTAAATGAGTATTTCGTTTTTATTTGTGCAAATAGGACGGTTTAACGTGGGACAGAACATTTTTATTTTCTCCACAACGCGAAAAGGCACAAGCGCCAATTGGGTGAAAGCTATCCGAGATTGGTCCGACGAAGTAAGCCGATTTAACCCGGCGTACATCTATCCCTTCGGGTTTTCCTACGATCGGGGACATTTTACAGCTATGACTTGGGCGACAACCAACCGTGTGGGTTGCGGTTATGTGCAGTTCAGGAACGGGGCCTTCTATACCTCGATTTACATCTGCAACTACGGCCCAGCGGGCAATACCATTTCTCAAAATATGTACATCAAGGGGCGGCCGTGTACCCGCTGTCCAAGAGGGAGAACATGCTCGCGAACATACCCCGGCCTGTGTAGCTAACATAAGTGAGACTGAGGAGGAAAACGAACTCATATTTCTGCAAACATAATCACTAATTTAATGTAAATTATCTGGTTATTGTATGAGAAGGTGGCGCAGACTAACACCGGTACATGTGTTTTTCATTGTTTAATGTGACGGAATTTAAGAAATTCATCAACGTTTTGAATGCAACTTTTGTATGCATGACATCTGTTAAAAGAAACTCAATACAATTAAGCTGAATGTATCATACGGAAAATGTAATTTCAATACCTACAATATATGACTATCCTTTAAATGTCTTTTAACAATGTAACAAAGTTAAAAGACACATTTGACGGTAACGCTCTTACCACTTTTGGTAATTCACTCAGTAATATCTCTCGCTATTTTTCAGTGCAATAACTTGCACAAAAGTGGAATAGAGGCCGGTCAATGAATAAGTTAGAACAGTTAAATAAAAGTAAAAAATGATGACCTACAGACACTTGAGCCTACAGAAAAATTTATGCGCCAGTTGTAAGGCTGACTATTTGGAAACAAATAACAGGATATACGAGAAAAATAAAAATTTGCAACCAATACATTTGTCAGAAGAACAGAGAGCTTTTTTTCTTTAATATGTTTAACTGACATACGCAAAATATTGTATAAGGATTATTTCTAACTAAAGGATAATTTAAAGATCAGCACACTAGAAGATTAGCCACCAACTCTCTAAAGTAATTTTACCCGAATCAAGAAAATCTAAGGAAGACGTAGCGGTGCTATAAGGATGTACTGTACAGTACATTACATTACAGTACAATAGAAGTGCAATATTGTCAGGCCCGATTATGCATACTCCTGTTTATATCAACTGTGGATCCACACAGAAGATTTTGTTAAATTCTGTCAAGTTTCTAACACGTTAAACACTTCCTGGTCAAGATTGGATGAAAAATGTGAGTTCTACTGTTGTTGTTTTTTGTGTTGCAAAAGCCTGCCGACAGGAAAAAAGTAAGCCGCCACCAATAACCACAGAGTCTATGTCTACAGATTTTCATAAAAGCACTTAAAGTGTCGTTTAACTTATACGATACTTTTCAATTTACAATACGATATAAGTATAAATGAAATATTCTTACACGATATAAGTAAAATGAAAAGTGGACCTGACAATTTTCTTTCGGAAAAGCTCAAGTTTTATTTTTTATTTTCACGTTTATTTCATTTTTCATATTACATTAGATCCAGCCCTTAGATTGCCGTAAATGAGCATAAAGTTCGAATGATCGTTTACTTTTTATTTACTTTTTAAGCATAAAACTAGACCAAAGGATAGCTAAAGCATTTTTTTAAAATCAAACCAATGCGATTTCGGCCTTCAGTTCGGTTCACTATTTTGTGAAACAAGACAAGCCTTCGCTAGTATCATATTGACCTCGACGTATGTTTTCCCATACGGGAATGTATATACTCGAGCTAAGTAGTTATGCTTCTCACGAACCACTTTGTACTAACCTCGATATTCTGTACTTCATGCTCAATAACCTGGCAGATAATTACTAGCAATAGGACGGGGAACAAACAACGTTCTGAACAATAAATGCACGACATGTGATTACACAAACGTCGCTAATGAGAATTGCTACTGTTATCTTAGGAACGGCATCCTTTAGTGGAAAGCGCGAGTACGTACTTCACGACGAGCTGATTTCGACTAATTAACCCTTGGAGGGCAAATAGGGCAACGGCGGTTCTCCTGTCCCAGAAATGGTTGGACGTGCCGCTCCGACACGGCTTTGTACAGAAAGTTCTCGTTACTTCTATGTAGGCCAAGCCCCTCACGCCCAACCAATCAAAACAGTGGATCCGCAATACTTGACGAGATTGGATCTGAAAATTCTGTTCGCTGTTACGACACGGGTCTTACGGTGACGTCTCCAAGGCACAAACTGGCACATCCAATGGGCACAGTGTTTCCATTAAGGTCCTCAAAGAGCTTCTAAAGGCAGCTTCCAAAAGATCATTCTTATACATCTACTAGTAATGACTTCTGAGAGCTAACGACACAGAAATATGTTAAGGTAGGACAGTGCTGTCCATATCCAAATGCCTTAACGATACAGAAATATGTTAAGGTAGGGCAGTGCTATCCACATGCAAATGCCTTAACGACACAGAGGTATGTTAAGGTAGGACAGTGCTTTCCCCATCTTAGTGAAATGCCATACTTGAACAAATAGGCTTTTGGTCGAGTAACGATATGCTTCTTCAATTCTCATTTATGCTTTCTTCGACTTTCTCTTACATTAAGTAAAGATACTTTCACGCAATAGGGGTAGTAAAAGAAAAAGTGAGGGATGACATGACTTAGGCGCCTTTGCACTTGAATTTTTCTAGGTCACCTAGCAGCCGCAGCTTGATCTCAATCGCAACGTTCTTTAACTTGGCAACAGTTGGGGTAGTCTGCGGTATTCTGAGGCCTTTCGCTTCCTTCCGTCAGGTAGACTAAGCTGTTAACAACTTTAAACACTATTGTTACAACAAAACCCTATAATGGGATAAAAAGAATCTCTACCTGCTAAACCGCAAGAGAATAATTAAGCTTCCCGAGCCTAATTTGCTTTCACCAAGCATTGAAGGGACTGCAACAAACCAAACCGTTTATCCAGGTATAAAGAAAATACCGATCCCGTAAGAAGGAAATGCTCATTCCGCGGTAACCGGAAATTTGTATACCTGCCCGGAACAGCGGGTGGAAATTATTCGGGGTAACTTACACAGGCTTCTTTTTGTTAACGTATTTTGGTACACGTCTCAACACACAAAGGTGTGTACAATCTTATATTCGCGAATCTTTGAATCCATATAACTAAAACAAAGGAAAAAGAACATTAAACAGCTGTGTTTAAAACTTGTTTTCTAAAAAGAAAGAAAATCCTCCGAGCCGGATTTGAACCAGCGACCTATGGATATCAAGGATTTAGTCCACTACAGTCCACCGCTCTACCAACTGAGCTATCAGAGGATGATTATGTGTCTCGAGATTTGGCTAGAAGAATCGCTATGGAAAAAACTTGGCAATAGATTTATGAATGGCGTGCTCATCCGAAAAGACAAGCCAAATAGCGTTCTACTAAATATGCAACTAGATACCAAATAAGCAACTAACAACTGAAGCCTAAGCTCCAAACTCTTATAATAATAATTCGTGATGCTTTTGCTACATTTTTACTTTAATGTATAGATACTACACTTATATAGTACTACATTTTTCATTACAATAGCAACGGAAAGTGGATTCACGGGAAAATGTTGAGGTAGATGAGGCTGTTAAGGAGACATTGGACAAACTGGATTTTACTGTACAGTAAAGTACTGCACAATACATTCGGACATCTCGTAGTTACGCCATGAGAGCGGAGGACTGTCTGCGTTCAGGTATTCCTTCATCGGCATATCTTGCCAACATGAAAAGTATTCTAGACCTTCAGTTACATTTCAATAGAAAAACATGCCGATATTGGAAATCAAACATGAGGAAAAATTTATTCCTGACTGACGAAATATCGCGGTTTCAGTGTTGTCCCTATAACTCAGTACAAATTATGTTCCCTTTCCGGTTGACTGTCTTCCATCCCTATTACTGCGTGTTTCAAATAATCTAACCCTTGGCGTCCTCCGACAAAATTCTTTGCTCCGCATTAGACTCAGACAAATTCACTGGAAATACGAGACAATCTGATTCAAATACGTTAGCCTATTTGTCGATTAAAATGGATGAAAATCGATCTGAAAAATGAAGTTTCCAAGTTACAAAATCCCTTCAATTTGCGAAAAAAAAGCTTTTGCGAATCAATGTTTTCTTTCGGTCAAGGTTAAACCCCGAAGAGCAAGTCAAAATCCTTACTTTCCAAAGTTTTTACGACTCAATGCCAATGAGAGGTCAAGTTTATCCCTGATCATTAGTAATATCATTTAGTAATATATCATTTTATATATACTATTTAGTAATATATAATTTTAGTAATATATCATTAGTAATATCATTTAGACAACAAGCCAATAAAAATAATCCGCAGTCTAGAACAAGTCGAAGTAAACGAATAGTTTCAAATGAATTAAATTTAAATCAAACACATAAAGCTCATTAGAAATGTTTGCCCAGTTCTGCTCCGTAGGTGCCAAATAAGGGAGGTTCTATTGTATATACAAACCCACCTTATATTGACGCCTTGTACGGTATGTGCGTTCTTATACTTTTTTCTTCGGTAACTGACTAACTAACCGATAAATACTAACTAAAAACTAATAAAGAACGAGCCTACAAACATTGGCACACCGTTCCTCGGGATTTTACTTATATCAATACCTCCAGATCGACGGACTAAGCACCTTACGGCTACGCAGGATCAGCAAAATATTGGAAAAACCAAAGACGGGACAGTTCCATTTTAAACGGAAACAGCCTTTCGTTTCAGAAAAACGTACCTGAAACCTGTCCCAACGCAAGCTCTACGTTCGACTCGTTCAAGATATAAAAATAACATTTTCCAAATTGTTAAACGGGAGAACTCGCTCGCACTTGGTTCTGATAAGGCACTTCTGAGATTGACCAGGAAGAATACGACCAAATATTACACATACACATTAAAAATGTAAGTAAACGAGGAGAACTGAATTTTAACTAAGCCTCATGTAACACCTAAGTCATTTTTAAAATGTTGACCTCATTCACGTTGACCATCCTTCCGCTTAATCCTACTTCTTACTCAGGGAGGTACGCAGCACGTGGGTCGTATGGGTATTGCTCCTTGCTCAAGCAACTGCTCAAAAGTGTAACTACTGTTCGATCTCCTCGCAGCACGATTTATGCCTTTACACCGTAACATTCATTTATTCCCCACAAAAATGGCGCGTGACAAGCTTATATTTCCCAGGGAACGCAATCGACCTGCTCTGGGTTGCAGACACGCGGTGTTTCTAACCAACAAAGTCAAACAATTGTAGACGTGCACAATCAGCTACGAGCTCGAGTAGCCAATGGAAAAGAAAGTAGGGGCTCACCTGGACCTCAATACCCGGCTTCAAATATGCAAGCCTTGGTAATATTACACAAAAATATCACGTAGTGTCCTTTTTTATCTGAAAGTTTACATTTCCGAACTAGACGTGGAGCGCCGAACTGGCCAAGATCGCTCAAGCTTGGGCCGATCAATGCAACTTTGCTCACGACTGTCGATCATGCCGTGCCACGTGTAATTTAAAATCTAAGCTACTACGGAAATCGGGAGGAAAATCGATTATTTCCTTTCTTTTAGGTGATTTCAGCGTGGGGCAGAACATTTACACAGAAGGCATGAGTGAGGCGTTGGTTGCCAATTGGACAAGAGCTACCAATTCTTGGTACGACGAAGTCGCGCAGTTTAGTCGAAACCAAGTCAAATCCTTCCCGTAAGCTTTCCTGTATTAGTACTTTTGAAAAAGTTATTCGTGTATACTCTTGAATCCACATAGATCATCTTCCGGGTCCGGACATTACACCCAAGTGGTGTGGGCCAGTACCAAATATATCGGATGCGGTTATACTCAATATTTGTCCAACGGTTTTAATACAGGATTATACATTTGTAATTATGGTCCTGCGGGTAATACGCTCAACAAGGAAATTTATAGTCAGGGAACTGCATGTAGTGCCTGTCCAAGTGGAACGTCCTGTTCGACTAAATATCCAGGCTTATGTGGTAAATGCAATTTTGACGCTGCGTACAAATATGTGCTATAATCTTCTTTTCTTTTTGCTAAAACAAGCTGACACGAGTTCTTCAGGACCAATAGTCGGTGCACAACCACCACCAGTAACAAACGGCAATCAACAACCAAATCCGCAACCAGGAACAGGCGGTACTTCCACTTCCGGAACGGGAGGAGCTCCTTCGGGACAACCCCAAGTCGGTAATAAGAATACATTTCTGAATAGCTTTACTGTTTTAAAAAATAATCATAGTAATTCAGTGGGCAAAATAACCAGTCTACATGCGTTAACTTACTGAAAATGTAGGACACTTAAATCGATTCACTAATGTAGTAAAAATAAAATAAAGGTAATTAACAGTAAAATAAATGAAAAAAAGTTTGAACTCGGAAAGGTATAATAATTATTAATATCAATTGGTGTTGTTAAATAAGTCTCGCAAGGATGATGAAATCTATTGGTGATCATTCTTAGATTGTGAAATAATGCAAGTTCTGTCTGAAAGCAAGAAAGACTCAAAATTTAGCCCGACTTTTGAATGACAATTCATCAGAATTCGCGGATTTTCTTTACAGGTGGTCAACAAACTATCTTCAGTTGCCATCCGGGAGATAACGAGTGCAAGTTTCAAGCCTCAGGGTGCCTTTGGAATACAGCGCCTTCTACAAGACCGGGGAGCGACTCTGAGAGTAAGTTAATTTGCTTTAAATGCGTACTGCAAATAAAACTGTACACAACCAAAATCTTCAGATTATCTGGAAACGTCAATTCGAAGCGGACAATTCTCCGACCTCTCCATCACAGACCCAATTCAGCCAGCGTCTGGGAGCCCCATGTGTTTCACATTTCAAATTTTCAAAAAAGTCACCATGCCAAACTGCAGCTCATTTTTCCGACTATTACTTGCACGAAGCAATCCGTTGCTTCTTTTCCTAAATATAGAACAGGAAACCCCCATTGTCGTACCCCTACCAGATATGATCGCAACTTACAATCCCGGCTGGTTTGAGACCAGAGTGACATTCTCTCGTATATCAAAGCCGTTCAAACTCAGTTTGAAACAAAGCGGCCCCACACCGATTAATGGAGACAAAAGCCCAGTCGTCCGACTGGGCGTTGACAGCATTAAAATTACGCAAGGAAAATGCGCGCCTCTAACTGGTTCTTAGAGATAACATGAGCACGAAGTTCTTAGCTTAAGCGGAGTTTCTTGTTGATTGTTACGGTTCTTTTTACGGGCATGTTGCCTGCTGTTATATATTCTTGCTCAATTTTGTTGAATAATACACGTGTCCCAGACACACATACATAACATCTCCGCTATACGATACTTGAGGTTGATCATTACGTTCGTGGTTGCATGCAAGAATCGTGCAAATTCAAGAGTTCGCAAATAAAGAATTCCAACTTACAAACTATAATTTCAAGTCCACGGGAATTCGATTTACCGAAAAGTACTCAATTACTTTTTCGAAAGTAAAGTCAATATTATTTTATTTTCTTAGTTTATAAGATTTCATTCCCATGAGAAGAATCTTTCAGGAAAGATCTGATCATTTGAATCAGACCTGATCGGCAGGAGATTAAATGTTAATAGGATCGAATCGATTTTTTCTCTGAGAGAAGGATTTCATTAATTGCACAGGTTTAAAATCGCTATAGTAGCTGACGGTAGAGATTGTATTGTAATTTTATACCGATATATTTGTCTACATAGAAATTTCTAAAGAAATATACGAATTAATTAAGCGACCGTCCTCGAGCCTCTTGTATCGGGATCTAGTTCTTTTAGAAAAAAAATAATAAAAAAACTTGCTTATTTTGGTCGGATACGATCGAGAAACATTGACAAATGATCGATAATTATCGAAGATCTCGGGAATAAATCTGTAACACTGTTATGTACAGGGAAAGTTTCAGATTCAACGAACTCGCTTACAACGAACTTTCGCTTAGAGTGAACAAACACTTGGTTCATGTGGTCACTGAGACGCTACATTTTGTTTTCTTTTAACGAACACTAGCTGTTTAACGTAGTAACGCGTAAAAGAACGTTTCTAACTTTTTCTCGGCGCGGTTGCGTTGAATGCTCTCCCTCTAGCCATTTCTGTGGCGAACGAACCGACACCAAGCTTTGCAACAACAATCCCTTACGGCATCACCAAACGTCAAGAGATACAGCAAAGTTACATTGTATGAAAAGACATCTCACTTACAGGTTTTTCGTGTAATGCCCAAAAACCGCGGGAAGCGTGCCATGACCAGTCCGTCTCACTTACGAGTCGCTTTTCAGACACGATTCACAACAACATTAACAAGTAAGTTCCCATGATAGCTTTAGTCTTCTTTTCCAGAAAATCTTAAATGCCATAATTCAAGAGTAGTTCTTTTATAGGCAACTTTTTCTGCTGCCTGACACGAAATAGACCCAAGAAGCCATCCCAAATGCCAGGATCTCACTGAAAAGCTGGTAGGTGGCAGCACAAGATAGCAACAGTTTATTTTCCGCACCCAAATTCACGTTGACTGTCAATGGGAAAAACATTGCGCCCAACAGATCCGAGAACCCCTTCCCATGGACCAAGAGAAATTCGAACATGAGCAAGTAAGTTTATGGGACTTCATCACTTAGGCGTCGTTGAAAAGTGATGGTTACTCATGATTCTTACACACTGGTTACATGCAATTCAGGAGATGAACATTATAGTATGCAACTTTGTTGAACGAGACTCCTTTTCCCCACGATTGGATCGGATGAAGATATCCGCAAATACAAATCTTCTGACTGAATTAGTCTCGTTATTGCGTAGTCTATTTCGCTACTTTGTTGCAGAAGATATTGTTTTCTGTAATAAGTAATACCATTGACTTCGACATTAATCGTCTAGTATTGGCCTACCATTAATCACCACGTTCTTTCGAGTCACGCTTTGATTCGATAAATGGGCACAGGTTTTCTGCAGTGTATCGTTGTTCTACATTGTCCTGTTTTCATGTACTGCTCTATTAGAAGAAAAAACTGACATCGAGAATTACAAAATCACAGCGAGTTTTTTTCCCCCTAAAATGTATTCCATCCCGAATGGATATTTCTAAGCGTAGAAGCTTTCTGTGTTTTCAGAGCGAGGGGCGTGTAAGCCTTAGACTTCTTCGATCTTGCAGCTTAATTTATAGCGTAAAAAAGCATTAAGATTCGTTACAAAGGAGCTTGCATTTGTGGGTGGGGCAATCCGCATATTGGAGATATCACAGAACTGAGTCAGGATAGTCGGCGTTTCCTTTTACTTCGTAAATACATAAACTCGCGGTTGTTGACTACTTCATTCCATTGTCCCTGTATGTAATACTGCTTTATATTTATTAATAAAGAAGTATCACTGTCCGTCGCGTAACACATCTTGCGCCAGCGTTAGTCTGTAGTTCTTATGTGCTTTACATCTTTTAGCGCTTGAAAGCCGCCCTCCATTACAGCATTGGAATGATGTGCAAAGACTTCGAAGTCTCCGCAGCAAGAAGCGTGGACAAGTCAGTGATGGCAGCAATCAACGAACTTACGTATAAACAGCTTGGTCTTTACGCCCAAGACTTGGAAGCTTTCGCGAAGTAAGAAAATAAAATAAAAATTATTGAATTTCCCTGAAATTGCTTCTCTTATGTTAGGCACGCAAAGAGATCTACGGTTAACGTCGACGACGTGAAACTACTCGCACGTAAAAACCCATCTTTGGTAAAGTAGGAAGTGAATACAAACCACCTCTTGACTTATTACCCCATTTAATAGCTCAATCACATCGAAAGCTTGATTTCACATGACGCAGAGAAGGCTACTACGGAAGCTGGAAAAAGAGGTCGCAAACGTGCCATTGATCATCGAGAACTGGAATAAGTCAAAACGGTCATATTCGGCGCCGTTGGGCTTCGGAGTGGTAAGGGTACAGTACATATCGTTATCAAATAAATGCCATGGCAATTCAGTCCAGGGAGACAATACCAAGTTTCACGGTTCAAAACGAAGCTACTGATTTATGGAATAAAAGAACGTCATATGTTCGTTTTTTTATCATGAATTTTGCACATTCCCATCTCGCACCGGATCATTGGAAAAGAACTGAAAATCAAACTTAAAACTTGCTTCACTAGATTACACATTCGTACAGGAGTTGCCAGTATGCCATCCCTTTGTGCTGTAAGAAAATAAAAACCGCGAGCTTCAACAAAAACACACCTGAAATCCGTCATGGTTGCTTTGTGGACATCCCCCCGTTCATGTTCACCCGATACACCCAAGGTTTTCTTTCAAAACAGGGTCCCTCACAGTTCTGTAGACACGCATGACGTGAGGGCCTGGACCCGGCGCGCATTGCACGTCTTGCAAAGAACGTGCTCATCCAACGGGTAACACCCTCTTCCTTCGGCTTCTGACGACAAAATAGTTCCGCAATCCTGCATGGATAAAAAGCGCTCAATAGACATTTTCGGAACATATGAACCCTTCTCATCTTACTTCGCATTTGTAACAATGTACGTGAAAGCTGCGATCCATAGCCACCACTCGCACGGTTTCTTCTAGCCCAGACTCGGGCATGATAGGTAAATGGCACACAGAACAGCGAGGCGCAAATTTTCTGCAAGACAAGCGTCATGGATATTATATTTTTACAAAAGTCGCAGAGCGTACTTGTGGAAGTCGTCGATACAATGAATTTGGTTGGCAGCGTCTACTGTGAAAGGAATGCCGTCCAGACATAGTCCGCACATGATGCAACGGAAACATTGTGGATGGTAAGGCTTTCCTGTAGCTCGTAAAATGCGGTCCAAAATGGGTGCGGTACACACGCAGCATTTTTCCAGTGTGTTCTGCAAAAAGTGACCAAGATTGAGTTGTTTGACTGGCGCAATGGAGCAATACAAACTTACTAAGTAGTCTTCTTCGCAGTACGGTTTCCCTTCCACGGCATAGAAGGGTTTGCCTTGTAAGAGAGCGCAACATACCACACACGTAAAGCACCGAATGTGGTACACCTGTCCCATGGCGGTACAGCCCGTGCCTTCGCCGACAACTTTGCTTCCACAGCCCGCACACATTCCTAGAAGAATTAGCCATTAAAAAAATATGAGTTTCAAAGGTCGACGCGAACATTGTCTTGTCTACCAAAGAAATCCGGGTCAGAAGCAGCATCCATAGACTTGACCAGTAAGGAGGTTAGCGCATCCACTTCATCTTCTTGGCCATAACGATCACCAGAAGCCGAAGGTTGTGAAGACGGCGCTGGTGCCAAACCCTTTGGCCCATACGGACCATATAGGGTGTAATTTGTCCCACTTTTCGACGACGTGGACATCTGACTGGCTGGACGAGGCTGAATAGGTTCGTATACAGATTCTTCAGTGGAGATCTACAAATTAGAGATGACAATCATGAGTACTTTGCTTGAAGTCTGTGCAACGCTCGTTTGCAACAAGAAAATACAAATAAATAAAAAGTCACTCGGAAAGGTCATAAAAAACGTCAAGCAATAATTTAGCTTTGCTAAAGAAAAGAAGAAGCGAGACCTGGTAATTAACTCAACATACGTTTTCACGCAACATTTTCTGAGATGCTTTACGGAATCCTACACACTATCCTACACACTAAAGTTAACGCGAACCTATATCTAAAAACAGCGCAAACCACCTCATCTTGCCAACTTTTTTTTCTGGAACACTAACAAACTACCGTTTTGAACAAACTCCGAACACGGCACGTACGCTTTGGGAATTTGGGCGTTATGGCAATTCACAGCGTACAACAGAACTGGTCATGGCACATGCTTGAATAGATAGGAAAACGTTGGGATGACCGTCTATTTCACTACGCATTGGACATTTGGACAATCCGGTTCGGCTCTCATTCTAAACTATTTCTGCTGCTTCGAGTGAAGGTTTCTGAGTGCTCTCTCCCCACAGTCCCTTGGCTCTTAACGCTGCCCTAAACCTGACCATATATGTCAGGTGACGTCAGCCTGGCCTTCACGCATTTCATTTGACTTCCCAATGAGTACGTAAAGTGCTCAATAGTGCTCACGCATTCGGGGGGAAAAAAGATACTAATTATTTCCTCTCGCTGTGCCTAAACACCAGAATTAAAGGGGACTTTTTTTAACGCAAAAAGAATACCTTCGAAAGAAGAAACGGCACAGTTACAAGGTTACACTCTTACTCTTACTATCAGACAGACAAACCTTCAATACGCACAAGGCAAAGACCTCGATTGGAATGCTTGTAAAGCTATTTTAACCGCAATATTATGTTTGCGTTTGGGCGAGAAAACGGGCTGCAGTATTAATAGATAGCCGGTTCAGGAAAGCCAGTCGGCGATTTGTCATTCACGTGAAAAAAAAGAAAATAAACAGTTGTACTGACACTAGTTCGCGTCTATGACGAAAATAGGTCAATACGTAACTTGCCGGTAATTTTTAGAGGTCGAAAGCTGGCGACGATGCGTAAGCTCAATAAATGAACCAGGCTCTTTAGCTTAAAAGGATGGTCCCACACTTTTGTAAATGATGAAAAACAGTATGATTAGTTAAATCTGAAAGGACAAATCAATTACAATGTTAATTATAAAAATAGTTCGTTTAACAAGGATAACGCGAGCATGAGCAACTGCGCAATGAGCTATTGTTATGACGAGAAAAAAACGACGAAAGTTTCAATTGGCACTAATTAACAATACAAAACATTTAACGAGACACGAAAAAAATATTACGAGGAAGAATTGGAGCCTTTCTCGCAGAACCACAACTTCCGCAATAGCCTTTCACGTGTGCTCTGCTTTACGGAAAAGGAACGATTACTAGCTTTAACCATGTGGGATATTCTTTTCCTTTTCGCGCCACATTCCTCTTGACCCTACACAGGGTACGCCGTGAAACACCAGAGAACGGAACTACCGACAGAACACTGAATTCTCTGTAAACCTGGGCGAAATCCAATCGAAACAAACGAGATGTTCCTCGCAGCTCATAACCATGTAGCTTCTGTTTCAAACATAAATTGTCCGTTTCTTCACGAGCATTTTGGCGGCGCAACAGACGGATTTCGAGGGCTTTGCTCCCCAGAGATTGCTTGAAGAAACCCTCGAATTTACTGCACAGCTCAATGGAGTAAATACTTGGAATGACATACGGAATGTTGTCAAATGAATAACACGTCTCTCGCGTGAGAGCAGCTCTGAAAGGTACTGATTAGGGGTGTTGCTTTCAACGCCGCACCTGCTTACGCGTGAAAACATTCCTTGCTTCTGGGAATCTGGTTTTGGATGACTACTTTCTCTCAGGCAGTTGGATCTAAGCACGAAAGAAAAGTTAAGCACCATATACGTCAACTAATCACGTTCCAAGAGTCTGTTGATACAGTAGAAGCTCTCTTATCCAGCCCCGCTTTAACCAACCATTTCCGCAAAAATGTCTCCGCAAACCGGCTTTTTGTTGTCCATTCGACGAAAGACTGCAGGTGCAATACTCAAAGGCGACATCACGATTCGCTTTTAAAATACGGTAAATGTTGAATAGGAGCATAGATAATCACAGCTTACAAGCTCTCGAGGCTTGCGTTTTAATCAGATTGCTATCTTTGCCTCGTTGCAAATATTGAAGCAGTTACTCATGAAAAAAATAACGACAGGAGATTATTAAGATCATAAATCCTTTTTTGGGTAGAGATGACGATTATAAAAGAATGGTTTACTCAGAAAGAATGCTTTCGAAAATGCGACGGAATATCAATACATCGAGCAGCAACATATTGTTTTACAAATAATTTTGCTACGAAACTATAAATGAAATCTAAAAGGCAAACGAAACATTGGCGATTACGTAAACTAACAAACAAATGTTTCATAATGTTTACATAAGAACCTATAAGTCAATGTGTCCTTTTTCTACCTAAAATTACTTATTTCATTTATTCTTCGGATTAACAAGCCCAGCCTAGAATCTCGTCCCATGGTGGCTGGATAACAGGGCTTCTAATGTATTCTAACTAATACGATCCGGTACGCGGCTTTCGTCAGGAGGAAATTAGTAAATGATTAGTAAATTGACTTAAGGTGGGTTGATTATTCTAAGATAAGTGCATGGCGTTTCACTTGTTATCGCTTTGAGCTAGGAGCTTTTTATCCGGTATTCATTACGGTAGGCAAGTACCACCAAAGATTAGTCGGCAAAATCTGCGCAAGGAATATTCTGATCTAGGTGGAACATAATTTGAGTTCACCCTACTCGCGCTCTGTATTACCTAACAGACACTCTTTCAACAACCTCAAAATCTAATTCCGTCCTATCACTCCACTGCTCCATGTTCTTTAACAAAAACGCCTAGATTTAAAATAACATAAAAGCCTATTTAGTAAAATTCTTGGTTCTTGTAAATGAAACCGAGTGGTGTTGTCAGTTACGTCTTGCTTCATACCAAAAATGGAAAATTAAGACTTTACACGCGGGGAAAAACTAAACAGATGTTGATTTCATAAACCGGTGGTTAGTCTTCTTAACCGATTAGACTTTTTTCCAGACGTTAATCATTGTGGTCATTTAAGCTATGAATGACGTATCCTATCCTACGTAAAACTGAAACCACCACAAGAAATTCAGTTCCGTTTAGCGCCGGAAAAGGAAATGTTGGCGCAACTATGTTTTTGTACTTTACCTGCGACAAAGGAGCATACGTAGCGTAGGGCCCTCCATAGGGTGACAATACTTCGTTTCCGGTCGCTCGCCTAAGTTCCGAGTAAGAGGAACTGACTGGTGACGGAGGAGACGGCGGGGGCAAATCTTCCGGCAAAGGTGGTGGAATATGATTCAACTCAGGTTCTAAGCTGGTATCCAAAGGAGGCGGAGGCAGGTCGTCTTCGGATGGATCCCGGGTCTTGAAGCGACGGTTTTGCAAGTTACTGTATAAGGGCTCAACTTGCGGAGGCGGGGGCGGGGGTGGAAAATTGGCATATGTGGAATGCGACACGGAAGTATCGTTAGCTACTTGATTCCCGTAACGATTTAGGACTGTACTGAACGAAGGTTCAGAAAACTTTTTAATAGTATGGCTTTTAGGAATGACAGGAACTTGAGGTTCGGCTTTATTAGGCTTTGGAAGGACATTTGGGCCGAGTTTGCGATACATGGGTCCTTGCTGCAAAAACCCGCAGTTTTCGTAGGAATCTGAAGTATCTCTGAGGTGCTTATCCATCTTACAAGCACGTTTGGGGATTTTTCTTCTGACTAATGTTGCCTAAAAAAAACGCTGCAACACACTGCCAAGTTAAAAGAACGATCTAGTTTGTGCAAAATTGTCTTAAGACTTACGCTGTGCAATCTTTCCGATGGCTTCTATTGAAACGTTAAAAATATATTAATATTTCCACTAGCAAACTCACAAATACAAAACTCGGCAACCAAACACCCCAAAATCACTACAGATTACATTGGGGTACTGGCACCTTTCGAGTTTGATAACAAAGCTGAAGCGGGTTACGGAAACCGAAGCTGAGAAGGACCGCACGGCGTGGTTTGAACCAAGACCAGTCGATATAGGCTCCGGCGGTTCCACATCGGACGGTTCAAAGCCGTCGACTTTCTGACCAATTTGCCAGGTTCTTGTAAAGCGGGGTCGGGTTCAGATAGGTTCAAATCCTAATCCATCGTTATATGGGGCCCGGTCAACTTGAGCCGGACTAACGTATCATGGAAAATAACTGTACGGGATAACAAAAGCTACATTTAGATAATTGTGGAGACCACGCCTTACAACCTTGCTTTGAGCCCAATTTGCCATGATTCATGCAGCTGAAAGAATTGAGATGTATCATACAGACGTCAGATTAAATACATTTCGTTATGACTATCCGTAAAGGTAGAATTTGGGAACGTCGCATAAAGCCACGAGGCCTTCTATTCCCCAGAACTTGGTGCCGATGTGCAAATTATGTTTTAAAAACCGCACGATTTCACTTGATCCGCTTGGTAGGTCCGCCTTCCCCACACTTTTTATTTGGTCAGTTGAGTTCTCACTTGACTGGTATTCTGAATCGCAGCAAGTTTTTGTTTACTTTTGCTTTGCGTTTCATATTTTTATTATTTTCATTTTGTGTCTGTGCGACACAAGGTCACTGTTATATCGTATGGCTCCAGTTCGTAAATTTGACCTTTTTTACGTCGAGGAACAGTTCCGAAAATGTGTAGAAGAAGACGAAGAAAAACTTAAGATGGAACCGTACATAAACGGCTATGGAGAATTTAGCAAGTATGGTTCACAACGTGTTGTAAGGAAGTCTCTTTGACAGACACCTATATTTAGATTCTTTTACCTGATGGGTGCGGTATTCGGTTTCGTTGCGTCCGACGTCAGCAGTAAGCTGCATATTATGCAGGATTTTTGTAATGGCGCGTCCGCGGAGAAGTACTCCACATTTGAAGATATGATGGAACACGAAAAGGCTGCAAACCTCCTAGAAAAGGATGGCTTTATTTCTGGATCGCGAACGTTGCTTCGATTACATAGAGCGTTAGGTGAGCTGTCATCTTCAATGTACTAACACTAACGTGTTTTAAAGAGTTCACTCATAAGTTTCTGGATGCCATACTCCCGTTGGAGAATGATGAACGTCTAGTGTACGCGTGTCAAGAGTGCTATCAACAAACGCTAGCCAAGTTTCATCCCTTCCTTATACGAAAAGCCGTCATGTTAGCTTTGTATGCTTTGCCCACAAAGCAAGGACTGTTGAAAGCGGTACTGATTGACACAAGTAGCTTGGGTCTTTTTAAGTTTGCCTTTTCTTCCAGATTATGGTGCAAGATGACACAGAAGAAACTTACGTAGAGCTCATTCCTAAAATATCCATGGCAATGAGGAAAGCCTACGAGCAGACCAGTAAACTTTATGAAAAGCATGGTCTTCAAGACCTACCGTGAAGGACTGCCACTAGTGAAAAACGAGGGACCAAAGTCTATTCCTTACGCGATAATGCCTTAATGTTACAGTGCTTTATTTTACTGTTCGGACATTCAGATTTCTACGAAAATTATTTCATGTTAAAGTTTCCCTTATATTTGCTTGCTCTGTACTGCACGTCTGTATTTCAGCACTATGTATATACAACCGTCTAACCAGTTCACTTCATTACCCGAAGAAAGCGGGAGATACCTTAGATGGCTTTTTCGTTAGCATGTGCTAACATGATTTCGGATTCTTCGCGCACCAGCTCGTGGTATCGAGCACTAACAGGTAGGTAGTAATAAGACTGATAGTCGCCCCTTGCCGCCATTTTCTCATGCACTTGCCTCTCCAAGAGTCTAGAAATTCTCGAAATGTACATGGATACTTGTTAGATAATTCCAATGAAATTACCGCAACTGCCGCTTGAACTCCACTTCATAGGCAGCGTGAAGAGTGATTTCATAGGATTGCTGTGGGCTAGGAAAGACGTAGCGCGCCATCCAGCGGGTTATGGGATGCTGGAGAAAAAACGGTATGAAATCGCGATAGGCTGAATTAACAAGTGTATCATTTTACTCTTTCATATTCCCAATGTTTCGGCACATATCCTTCAGGTATTTCGGTCAGCTCGGCTGGCCCAACGAATACATTGACGAAGAACGATATAAGAGTGCAAGGAATTATGCCCAACATGATGTAAAAATGCAAGTAGTCCTTAAACTTGGTGTACTGCCATCGCGAAGGGGTAATTACCATTTGATGCCCACTCATGGTTCTTGTGCTACCTACGAATAGATATTAAAAAAAACTGAACACCTCAAACAAATACTACTGCGTGTGTGCTTAACCTCAAGTGTCTTTTTTTATTTTATGATAAATTACAAAGAACCCAGTATGTACCGGACGCCAAGGCTTTCGGAGCATTTTTGCCGAGGTAATTGACAGACTTCGTTACGTTCCGCAACACACTTAAGACGGTCATGCTTTTTCCGAACTTATCTCTCACGTATTCAGCCGAACAACAAACAGGGAAGTACAGTAAAAATCAGTATCACCGATACGTTTATCGATTACAAGCTACTATCGGTAACTGACGAGCGCGCCAATTATGAAAGATCTTTCTATTAAAACACGCACACTTCGCTTTTATAAAGGCACAATTAACGGTTACACCTGTTTATCAATAATCACTCGATTGCCCAGATCCAACTTTCGTCCACACTACTTCAATGTTTGTTGCAAGTACAACCTTTTCACTATTTCTTCGAGCGGCAATCTCCATCCCGACAGGCCTGGCAAAGCTCAGCCCTATGCGGCCTAGACGGCTTACCATGCCGCCTTGTACCTTGCTCCGAAATCTGCGGATACCCATAATAGGTAAAACCCACTTTATTCTTTAAGTTCACCAGCACCTGCGAGTGAACGACCAAATGATAAAAAGTAACTCTTATGTTTAAAAATGTAAAGAAATAGATACCTTGCAAATCTCCTCTGGATACCACATGGGTTCTTCGAACCCAATATCCTCGCGACGAGAAATACACTTCTCGCATTTTTGACCATACAGCTTGAAAAGTACTTCGCCTACTACTCCGGAACCCGGCGATCGGCGAAGCCTGTACCAAAACGCAACCAAACCCTTCATACTCGTCCAACCATGTCCTTTCTTCTACAAATAATATTCGGGTTAAAGAAAGTTTAAGTGTTGAAATGGGAAGAAACACTTACACTGCAGCTAAACCTGACTTTAGCAGCATCCAAGGCAAAATGAAGTTTCCCCAAGCCATCGGAGGGTTCCGGCGTCCCACACACGGGCCTGAAGGACCATGGATGTTTGTCGGCGGTAAAAAAATCTTCGAACTGTGTCGCAAACTCCGAAATCCAACAGTTCTCAATGCCGCTGCAAGTAAACATGAGAGAACGAAACCTCAAAAACAGCATGAAACGTAGCAATCAAAATGAACGAAAGACGCAACTCTTAATCCCAATCTCGTGATAATGCACATTATAGTTGATCTTTAGGATATAATTAGGATTTTATTCGTATTAAATGAGCTTTCAAGACTTTGATTTTCAAGATGAATACCCATAACTGGGACGACTTACAAGGGCAACTTCGGCCAGAACTTCAGTATTTCTTCGTATGGCGTATGCAAGACGGTTTGATAGCCCAAGAAATTCGAGTCTGGTTGAATGACAACTGTATTCACAACCATGCACCCAGTATAGAAGCTTGGGACGGTACCCACGCACAATGGGCACTGGCACACTTCTTTCCATTCAACCGGACTCGCCGACATACTCGATAAAGAGCCTTCATGACACTGTACGGGGCTTGGCGATAGTTCAGATAGAGAAGCTGAGAAACAGCGTTCGCTGTCAATGCTGCAATCCGATCTATTGCAACCTACGAAACCAACATTGAAACCATTCCTACAAACACTTTCGGTTTCGTTTTTAAAATACTATACCATAGCAGATACTGCAATCGTTGCACTGATTTGCCTGGAACATATCGAGCATCATCTAAAATAGAGATTATATTTGCAAGTGAAACGTAAAAAGCTACAAAATAAAAGTAAAACTGCGCTATTTGAAAAATCTGGACACAATCTTCCAGTTTCTCTTAACACCCCCATGATATTGAAATGCATAAAATACCGCTGAACACTAGAACTTTACTGACCCTCACTCAACGAAGATATTTCACTACATTCGCGCATGTTCGACCTTTGAAACATTTTCGAACATGAAAATTTAAGAAACATATTTTAAAAAATGAGTTTTAGTATCAGCTTTTTCTGTTCTCTATCGATGGCAAGTTTTTTTTACAAAAAAAAAGCATGCGAAAAGATCTGCGAAACACAGAGGTCGGCATAATAGGCTCACTGCTACCAGGAAAACACAAAAAGAAAGAATTGGAACTACGAGATGGAAATTAAATTGTTTAAATGTTCACATGCAAATGTAGGATTTCAAAGGACATGTAGTGTTCATTTCACAAAACTCATTGAAGAAAATAACTCGAAGACTCAAAGAGTTCTCATCGCGAGAAGGTATTCGAAATACATGTTGAACATAAGTTTAAAAAAGGACATCGTTAAAACAGAGCTTACAATACGTCGGACGTAAACTCGATTGTACCGGCCTTTGGGAAAAGATACTCTCGTGGAGCACAACCACGATATGCTGCGCCTGGGACACAACTGAGATGTTTCAGTCTGTTGTCGGATCTCGTAGGTGATGTGATACCGACCTCACTAGTGGCATCGGCAACCAAGTTCAGGCTCCGCCCACCATTCTCCTTCGAAACAGATCAAAGGCAAAGGTCATTCTAGAGCAGCTTACGTTACAATTCTCTTCGACAAAGTTGAACTTTTCTAGAGCGTTACTAGGCTGGTAGGCGGAGACAGCTAGTCATCGGAATGCTGGTCACCCAATGAGAAAATCCTTTGATTTCCTGGAAAAACAGAACATACTTCTGTAATGGAATGAGCGACTCTTTCACGTATCAATTAAGTTATTATCGCAATGCTCGCTGGATAGCTTTTAAATGGTTGGGATTAATCACATCTCAAAGAATGCGCTGTTCCGACAAAGTATCAGTCAAGTCTTTTCGGCACAAGGATTGGAATTGTAGGCTAATTGTCACAAAAATAAGAAAAAGCTCCATCGCACTTGCCTTTGCAAATACAGCCTACCAAGGGAATAATTTCACCAAGCTCAGAAAAGAAGGGAGTTTTTCCAAGCAACCACCTGCGAGACGGAAAAAAGGTCGAGGAGCCTCTCACCCTTTTCCTCTTCTCTTGAACAAAATCTCACCCTTTTTTTTGCGCATTGCCTTTCGCCGTATCCTATACGTTTTACGAAGCGTGGGAAACCCGAGCGTAAGAAATAAATATCTCTGAAAGTGACCAAATTTTGACGCACTGAGAGGGAACAGAGCACATCTTTTCTGAAGACAAGAACCAAAGTTCACTTAAATATGTACTGAAAGTTATAAATACGTCAACGATGGCTAGTTTAGTGAGTTTGCGAGGCTTTACATCGGTTGGTCGCTTAAAGTTACACACACGTTACTACAGGCAGCCGTCCTCGTAGCTAAACGTTCGTTACCATTGCTACGATCACATGATTCTTTTCTTGGCTCGGTATTCCTCGGGGAAGTGTTTAGACTTCACACAAGGGAATGTTACAATACAAGAAAGGGATCAAAGTACAGCTAATTTTGTTATTTTTTCAATCGTCGGGTAAGCTAACTTTGAGCGATGCGAGTATACCACTATCTGAACCGTAGGCCATGAAAAAGCTTCCACTTTTACTCTAAACAGGGAAACGAAACGAAAGCCTCGAAACGCACGTTAGTAACTACGTACGATAAACACTCTGTCGACACCTCGTCCTATTGTGCGCACACTTAACGCGATATTAAAAATTATGGCTGCACTACAGACCCGATTGTCGACGCCATATGAGACGGGCTCAAAGACCCCCTTCCCCCTTCATCTATAAAGTTGGCTCGGCTTACAAAAAAGCTTAGCAATCTAAAGACAATTCCTACTCCCCTTTCACCATAGCAAATTTCCACGATATAAACAGAACATCACCGAGGATAGAATCCGGCCGAAGTCAAAATACACGAGTAATTTCCTCTTTTTTATTTAAAAGAAAAGAAAAATGCATTCTCCCTTTCTAGCCGAAAAAGATACGAAGACAAGTCTAAGAATTGCAACAACGGAAAAGTTTGAACAAGCCATTAATTATTTTTTTTGTAGTGCGGGTAAACATTCAGTAAGTTTAGGATGGTAAATAGACTAGAAGACGGCCAGTTCACGCGATCCTTCACTTGGCTAGTTTCTGCAGTGAGAACCGAGAAAAGACTTGCTGTAAGAAGTAGGGAAACATTCTGGGCTCGAAGTGGCCGCCAATTATGATTTACGACCGCATGTCAAAACTATAGGCTCCTATTTGCAAAGGCTCGCTACCTAAAGCCTCGGCGGTGCTCTTCAAATCATCCACGTTTCTTGCCCTTCAGGAAAAGAAGCACAGGGCGGAAAGCGACAGCTATAACCTCTTGGGAAGCGTTTTGTTTCATCTTAGTCCCAAGTTCTACCAAATAGGAAAATTGCCGAAAGGTGCAAACAGTTGAAGGCGTCGGAATACTTTTGGTTTGAAACAGTTGAACAGGAGACGAATGCTGAGATTTTTCTGCTTTTAACAGAACACTACATGTCAGCTTTGTAGGCAAGTCAGCTAAATCCAGGTTGGTAAACCGGAGAAATTTTCAATGCTAGCGATATTTTCTTTCAAAGGAAGGCATACAGACGGAGCTCTTTTAAAAATTCAAGTTTTCCCAGAACATTTACCGATCTTATTTACAATTTCTTCGTACAAATGCAAACGCAAACTTGGACGCGCTCCCCATGCATGTTTTGAAGGTATCGCAACTCACATCACAGAATAAAACGTTAACAGGCATTGTATCGCATAGAATCCACAAATGATGAAAAAAATTCTGCTCAGTAGCTTTACATAATAGTGAATGCATGATGGCTTTGCAGCACGCCACGAAATGTAAAATGGCGGAAAGGATGAGCTAATCATTCAGAACTGTAACGGAGATGATAAAAAATAAATCTGCCTGGCATTTTTAAAGTCATACGCAATGAACACAATTGGTCCTCCATGGTAAGAAAATAAAGTCGACGGTTGGTGAACTTAAGACTATTTCTGGGCATACAAAAAACTATGTACAGTACAGTACACGCACATTCTCCTCACAGCGTTCAAGCCGATTAGTAAGTCTTCATAAGGCTTTTTAGTCGAATGGCCACTCATTTCTTGCGTATATGACTAGCTATCCATTCTAGTCCTTGGTATAAACTACAAAATAAAATTAAACATTAGTAATCTGAGTGTTATATGTTGCCGACGGGAATCAATGGCTTACCCTTCACCGGTCAACGCACAGCATCCTTGAATTTGCCAATGATGCTTTTTGAGCGACGTCAAGTTTAAGTGCCGAGATATTTCTGCTGCCGACATGGAGCCTTTCAAATCTTGCTTATTCGCATACACCAGAACGGAGGCTTGGGACAATTCCTCGTGAGCCAGCAATCGGTACAGTTCGTCCCGAATTATACTTAATCTTTCCCGGTCAGCGGAATCGATAACAAGTATAATGAACTATACAATATACACATTATACCAAGATTAAAATTTATCATCATTCCTTTGCTACATACTTCCGTGTTGGTGTAATACGTATTCCACGCCGCACGAAGAGATTCTTGACCGCCCAAATCCCACATGATGAAATGAATGTTTTTCCATACAACTTCTTCCACATTTGATCCAATTGTAGGCGATGTCTGAACGACCTCATTCATAAGGAACTGGTACAGGATGGTGGTCTTGCCAGCATTATCCAGTCCCACAATAACAATTTTGTGCTCTGAAAAACAAATGCAAATTACTTGGGACACGATCTAAAAATAGGGCAAACAGAAGTAATATCAAGTGTATATCTAATTTTGGATTAAAAGGATGTAAGAATTGATAGTACAGGCCGTATATTCATTTACGATATTCGACGGCTGTAAATAGCGCAAGATAATCATATAAACTCCAGAAGATGGTTAAAATTAAGCTACGGAATGAAACCAAGGCCATCACGATCCCACAAAAATCAAAAGACAGAACCGGAAAAGAGATCCTTCCTTTGAAACGTGAATAAAACATACGCGTGCACAGTTAGTGATTCCAGATTAACAACTTTATTAAATTAGACAACGCAAGTAAAAATGGTGCCAAAAAGGAACGTGTTACAAACAAGCGCTGGAAAGCGTGCCACTTAATTAAGTATTGGAAGCCTAATAACGTAACATGCATTCGAAAGAACAAAAGCTCTAAAAACGGATGTATACTATTTTCACTTGGGAAAGAACTTACCTTCGTTTCCAAAGAAACTCCACAATTTCGCAAGTAGTATTCCCATGGCGGTTTAATGGATTGCTTTATACCTTGCGACGATCTAGGAAAATGAGAGAGGAAAATATACTCATGAATATTCAGACCGACAAATTCAAGGATACAGGCCAAAAAAAAAGTAAAACAAGGTCAAACTGTTTGTTACTTTCATCGAGTATAATAATGACAACATTAATTGTAGACCTAAGAAGTTTAATTGAAATAAATAATAAGTATTTGTACCTTAATTATATCACTGCAATTCACAGCGGGTATCACACAAATTACGCTCGGTAGATCAGTGATCGTAAGTCACAAAAATCCCCTAAGATGCTTCTATATGATACAGACTCCTTTTCCTATGACGGAATGACAAAACATTCCATGAAGCACAAAGCACTGCACTTGCAGCTGTGTCTCGCTGACAACCAGTAGCGCCATCTAAACGTAATAGTAGGTCACTGTGCCACTGTTGCGGCCCGTCAAATCGCCTAGAGGGTTTTTTTGCGACGAAGAAAGGTCATTTTGTAGTCGACCTAGAAGTACCTTCGCACAATGCAGAATATCTCAGGTTTTCTCCCAGGAGAGCCTCTCTTTGTTCAGATGTGGATTTCGCTGTTCGTGTAGCTGTTAATCCAGCAATAGCCAATCAGTTTAAGAATGATGAAATAGATATACGAGTAGAGTACTCACCTTTTTAGAAAAATGACAGTACTAATAACCTAATATACACTAAATAATTAAAGAGTCTTAGCCCCATTAATTCCTAAATTAAATCCTAGTAACTCTGTTTTACTCGAACGAGAAACGCAAACGCAATAGGTACCGCCTACCTGTGAAGCGTTACTGTTAGGTTGCTTACGAAAAGTTAAGCAACAACAACCGCGCGATGGCAAACGAATCACGTGCTCCAACATTTGCGTATCCTTTTCTAATAAACATATAATGACATTTCGTAGCTAAAGCAAGTACAGCGTAATATGAATGCATTGGTTTGAATATTGAAATTTAAATTTTTCCTTAACCTGTATTAAAGGCAGCTAGACATTCCGTTTCCTTCTGCAACGGAAGCAGAGATTGCGTATAATTCTTTACGTGTCGACAAGGAGCCGTCACGAAGCAGTACAACGAAACAACTGTCAGTGGATCAAAACATACTGGTGGTGTAAGGAAAATCATTTTAATAGAAGAGAAACAGAAATAAACAGTTGATTTCTTATAGGAAAATTAGTAGTACCGACACAAGGCAGCTGAGAGTAGCGCTGAATTCGTTTATGGAACATGTCCTACTAGTGTCCGACACCATTTTGCGATTTAAGCAGTGAAGACCATATTAGCGTGCTTTGACACGGCCCTGATAGGAAAGAAATGGCCGGACAACTTCCAAACCACGTCACAGGCGCACCCACCGGCGAGCATTCACCGGCACCGACGCCTGCCAGAGCGTTTTATGGTTTTACTTTGTATTTAACCTCCATTTTTCTTTTTCTGCTATACTGTGCCTGGGCCTATCTGCCAGGAAGTCTTTTAAATTCTTTCGGTTTTACGTACTGGCCTCAGAAACAATGGGCTCTTGCTCTTCCTTCTTTGTTTATCGTAGGATTTTTCTCGTTTGCGCTGTTAATATATCCCGCCATCAATCTCACTTTAGTACCCACCCTAGACGATACACGAACCCTAACACCATGCCGTAATGAACAGCGAAATGTAACGAGTGACGGAATACCCGAATTTGAAGATCTCGACATTTCAGAGGTGTGTAGGGTATTGTACGCAAGAAAAGACGAGCAATAAATACGAAAATGCCAAAAGAATGATTTATTCAGATCCCGCATAGACAGGGCTATCATACAAATGTACACCCAACCATGTAAAAATTGACTTACATAGGTACTAAATGTTCAGACATCACAGATCAGTCATCATATTATTAACAATCCCACGCCTTCGCTAGACTGACCGTCCGTCGGCAGTAATTTGCAGCTCTTGACAATCTTCAAATCTTTCAACAAATGCTGATACTCGTTTTCGGACAATGTAAAATCCGACGTCGCCCACTCATTCTTTTCTGCGCAACTGGCTCCTTGCACAAGTATTGCAAGTATATCGCGTATGCCAAAATGCTCCTGGTATGCTACGAGGAATCGTCGCACACATGCTTGTAAAACAGGAGGAAGCGCTTGCAGCTTTAGCGCAGGATTGTCCAACGTTTCTCCGACGCCAAACGGGTAGGAAGCGTCTGCTGCCAGATAGCGACTGAAAACGGTACTCAAAGTAATAATAGCGTCACACAAGTTCCAATCCCGATCTAACTCGGTGAGCCATCGCTGGCAGATCGCAAGTCGTAGCCACGCAGGTTTCAAGGTGTGCAGAGCTTCATTCATATTGTCGCCACTTTGGTGTGCCCAGCTCTGCAAGCAATCGGCGACACAGCGAACGAGATCCTGGCTTAAAGTACCCAGCTGAAAAGGAAACCATGGGCTAGAATCCACGTGATGGATAACAATAGCAACAAATGAGAGTAGTTTCATTGCTTCTTCGAGCGCTCGACGTTTATCGCCGATTAAAGCATCACGCAGGATTTCCAGCAGTCTTCGAATTCTGTAGTTCACAACTCCAATTGTTCCTGCATGCCAAAAAATCCGGGTAACTATGTTCTTTCCCAGATCATTAGGTACCGCGTCACACAGCAGTTCCGAAGGTTTGCGAATTCTGTACTTCATGACTCCATTTGTCCCTCTACGCCAAAAAATATGAGTAGTTATTCTCTTTCCTAATTCACTAGGGCATTTGACTGCAAGCGTGTTTTGCAAATCAGTTTCTAGAACTCTAACAAACCATCTAAGTGCAAACCCTTGCCGTTCCGGGAGTTGCGGAGTGCTTGCCATGATGTGATCCAAACTGTCGTGGTCTGGACTGTCAAAATCACAGTCCAGCAGAAGATTTTCTAGTTTGTTCCATCCCTCGTATGCCGTCTCTTCATTTCCGTAGAGCAAGCGACGATAAATGCTATCCAACGAGGGGACAACGGACGGTGGATGCAAAGCTAACACGTTGTTCAGCAGTTCACAAGCCGTTACAAATTCATATCTCGAAGACGGAGAAAAATGAGGCGTTTCTTTCGAAGTATTCTGTCCGCCTTGACGGCATTTACTTTTCGCTTGTTGCCCGAGAATGACGGTTTCAATTAAAACTTCCATGCAGGAAACTCTCGGATAGCAGTTGGCGTTCAGATTGTCCTGAAGAATGCGAAGAGCTTGGTAATAGTTGCTCTTACACGTTACGATAAATAGTGACTCGATGCTTTCGCATATGGGGTATTTTTCCGTCGCATTAGCAGGAATAATTGTGCGAGAAGTGGATCTGAAGGTTTGGGCTGCTGCAGTAAGCTCATCTTTGGAAACTTTACGCGACGTCTTACGATCTCCGTTACACTGGGAACCGGAGCTTCTCGGGATTTCTCTGGAAGTAAAATTCGCTAAAGAGCCACTTGTACTTGACGAGGACGTAAAGGCGGGGCTCGCCAAATTCGCCGAAGAATCTTTTGCTGCCGAAGACCTTAGCTTGTACGAATGTGCGCTATTATTGCTGTCGAAGGAGTGCTCGCTTTTGGTTCGCTTTTTCGGGGCAGCTTCGGTCGTGCTAACTGATTTCCGTTTTACATTAGGATGCATGTTGTGCGGTTCAACGGGATAACTGGTTTCTGACTTCTGGACCTTGGTTTGTTCAACTGACTTGATTTCACTCGACCGCTGTCTCATTGCTGCGATTTTGACCACAGGCTGGTTGGCTGCATTGCAACTGGAGATGGCATTACAGGCTTCAGATTTCACACAGTCAAACAGGCGAACAACGCAGCTTATTGTCGGTTGGGCACGGCCTTTTTGCTGTTTAACCGGACTTGGCTCAAAGCCATAAAAACTTGTGATGGGTCTTGTGACATTGGAGTTGTTACAGTTGCGAACGTTTCCCTTCCTTTCTCTAAGGCGTAACAACTTTTTTCCCTTGCTGGGTGAAGATTTTGCAGGTGAAACGATGTTTTTGATTTTCAAAATCCCTTGGGAGTTTTCAAATTTGGCGGCGCTCGTAGTGTTGAGCAAACTGGGTTTGGGCGGGGTTTTTGGAAAGTAATCGGAGATCCTACTTGCATGAAGCTTTTTTGGGGTTATGACTTTCCCCACGTACTCTACGTCCGTGTCTTTCCAGTCAGGTGTTACAGTGGGTGCCACAGACGACTTGACTGAACTTTCTCGTGGATTTCCTTTCGCCTGATTTGAGGCCTTTTTCGGAGGCATCACCTGGAACAGTCAGTCCAAAATAGAGAAATCATGTTGGATTAAAATAAGATAAGTGGTGCGAACCTGTTCTATATGGTTATCTAATCTTATCACGTCTTGTGTAATCGTTTGAATTCTCCAACCGATCTATTTATTAGTACCACACAAGTACTATTACTAACCAATACTACATCCAAACACAGTCACTTACAGGAGTACTCGTTAGTCTACTTACGTTGTCAAATGAGAACAATAACAGAAGCTTTGGCAGAGAAAAAATATGCGCGCCAAATCTGCAAGAACGTACGGAGCCAAGCAAAACAAACAGTGGCGCCTCTAACATGGAACAAAGAAAGTTTCGAAGAGGTGTCTCGGTTTTCGCGTTCTTTTTACCGCGTCCCATATCGCATTACACGCGCGATTAGTCGAAAGTAATTTTCCAAACAAGAGCCATTTTTTTTGGCGTCCCCGTTTTCGAAGCCGTTTGGCCATATTGTGACTATCCACCTAATTAAGCGCCTGGGTTGGTAATGCTCACCAGCAGGGTTGTTGTCGAGACCGAGACGAGATCGAAACCTTAGGTTTCGAGACCGAGACCACGAAAAATGGTCGAGACCGAGATCGGACGCGAAGTCTCGAGACCAGGACTGGTCTCGAGGCCAAGCCCGGTCTCGAGACCAAACCCAATCTCGAGACAGACGTGAAATGATCAGTAGAATCTTCACTGATTACAAGCTTACGATATATACTTATAAATGTAGAGATTATTCGCCACTTTCATAAAACTTTCAATTACAGTATTTTTGTGTGAAGGCTACGGGTTACCTTACCGAGATATAGCCGATATTTCCTTCCTCTCCTTTTTTAACATACCTGACAAAAATGGAAGTTGTCTCAGTCTTTTCACGAAGATCTGTCCGATTTGTGTAAAACTTGCACGTCGCAACGCACTTCTCACGAAGATAATCACAATATTGATAATCTTTATATGCAAATTCAACGGTAGAAGGAATCTTGTCGGGTGCTCTTTTTTTGTCCATTTTGTACAGTCATGAGCAAAAAAAAACTGGGTAAGGGGCGTACAGCTCACAGCGTTGGCACCTTTCACCGCGTAAAGCGAGCCTAGCTTACTACGTCACAAGCTTGCTTTCTAAGCCATTAGGGAAGGGGAGGTGCTCAACGATACCGCCAATTCAAATTCGTTTATTTAATGATTTTTTATAATTTAAGAAACACTTAG